>VYZX01021106.1:0-20656 GCA_013401335.1 Brachypteracias leptosomus | reverse complement strand
CTGCTTATTGTATGGGGGTTGAACTAGATGACCTTTAGAGGTTCCTCCCAACCCAATACATTCTATGATTCTATGATTCCTTCAGGGCAGAAGCATGAAGCATACTTCTGTTTCTCTGGTCAGGCCACTTTCCCTTGGGAAGGGGAACAATGACCCGGCAATACACGGTTCTTAGTGCCTCCAGAGGCTGCAAGATGCATCACTCCCACCTACTTTGGACCTTGCTATGGTATAGTACCAAAAATAAGCCATTCTGACTGAAAGCAAAGGTGAGCCCCCATGATGTATGTACCCCAACATCTTTTACCACAGCATGCTTTCACTAACACTGTCCTTCCAGCCTCAGCATTTGCAAAAAGCCACCAGGTCCTAAGGAATACAAGCAGCTCAGAAATAATAAGCTGATGGGAGGGAGAGAAAAAAGAGGAGGACCTCACACAGTCGTATGACTTCTGGAGTCAAGATTTTTACATGTGATCAGCTATGCTCACAACAGATGTGCAAGTGTGGACAAAGTTGTTAAATCCACCTGGACTGAAAGACCAGCAGTTCTGCTTTGAAAGGCAACCAAACCCAGTAACACTGCGTGCTCATACTCCAGTTTGTGGACAGACATTCATGCTGTTCCACCCAAAGAAAAGCAGCAGAGTTACCATTCAGAAGAGGATCCTTGTGTCTTACAACTGATTTAAACACCCAGCCTGGTTCCTATTTTGGTTTAGCTCTTTCTTGCTAATTCCACTTTGCTGACTTCGCAATAGGTGGATGCCAGAGGGAGAACCTTCCTTGCTTCCAAGAGCTCTAACTCTGCAACAACTGGCTCAGCAAGTAGGCTGTGTGCACAAACTAAACCAGTGCTGCAGCCCACCAACCAACCAGTCACAAGGATGTTACTCACCGACTTTTGGAAACATTCTCCTGCATTTTCATACAGGATCACCAGGAACATCCATACACCAAAGGTATTTCTGTACAGTCCAATTAATACCTGAGATAATTCTGGATGATCCAATTGATGTACAGCCCTGACACTCTACATATGTTCTTCCTTCACTGGAGCCTCCTGTGCTATGCAAGAATGTCACCCTAGATAGTGCAACGACCCACCAGCCCTTCTGGTTTCAGAGGTCTGACTGACCAGCATTAAATGATGAAAGACTGATGACTGCAGGGAAGGCTGCTCCCAGCTACCCTTTCACTGGAGGCTGTTCATGGCAGCAAGAGATGAACCATTAAGGAAGCAACTCTTCAACAGCTGGGCCACCATGCTAAGATGGACTCAGTGATGGAAAGTAACCACTTGCTACTGCCTTAGCAGGCAGGAGGGAGCAACACCACTTGGGCCACTGCCTCATCTGACTTCTCTATCTCCTGTTTTCTGCCTGCAGACTCCACCTTATCAATGTCAGAGGCCTCTAACTCCTGTTCAGATGCAAACCTGAGGCAGATATATCTGCTTTCACTCACTGCTTCTCCAGCTGCAGCATCAGCACTACTGAGCACACTGAGGTCTCCGTAGCTGGCCAGAAAAATGCCTCAGATCTGGGGAGTCATATTCTGGTTTTTGCTGAGGAGGAAAAGCAACAAAAAACTTGTGGCAGAGGTTAACGGCTTAAAAACGGAATAAATAGGTGTACAGAGCAGCATACTGCACAAAGCCATCACAGGATAAGAGCTGCCAGAGCAATGGGCCAACTACTGTTGGAAGCAGGACAAAAAAGACCTAGATTAATGGTGGCTTATGTGTCTATGAAAAAATGCAACACTTTTGTAAGCCTCTTTCACCTAGAAAGCTGGTGACAAAAAGACTAATGGTAAAGATTCTGTCACAGTATTTCCTCTGTTTTTGGTGATTCAAGCTAAAACTATAGTAAGAGCAGTCCTCCCATATACTTCCCTAAGTATCCTGGTAGTCTCAAAGTCTGCAGCATGTGCTAAAGAGGGAATGAAACAGTGCCATTAAGCTAACTTCTGATGGATCCATAGCTTTCTGAGAAGTAAAGATTTGTTTTTAAGTCACAAAACTTATTAAGTAAATATATAAATTTGCATTGGATGAAGGGATTTTCCTTAAACCTGTCTTCGTTAAAGCAAACAGCAAAATTCCCATTGATGGAAACAAAGTCAGGCCAATATCAAGTACTTTAAAAATAACCTCACTATAAGCCCTATTTTTGTCACTTCAATATTTGAAAGAAAGTATGAATTTACTCCCCTTGGATTTTGTCTAATGCCTGTTTGCAAATTTCAAGTAACCTCTTAAGAAGGTAATTCTCTATCCCACCCAATGGAGCCAATGGTCTTAAAAGATCAGGAAGCAATTAAGAGAAAGAAAACTCAACAGCTTTCATGACTGAATCCATAAGTACGATAAACAGGAATAAACATAACATTTGGACAAAAAATTTAACTTTCAAAGTTTCATGTATAGGTGAGAAACAAGGGCAAAGATATACATTGTCAAGTTACTGCAGTTCTTTCAACACAAATGTATCATAAACTGAGACGGCAGGATGACTCCAGCTGTTAGTGAATAAGTATACAACACAGAACTTAAACTTAGCTGCCTTGTTTAGCAGTTTCCAGAAGGATCAAAAGTGAATTAAACAGCAGCTTTCATATAAGTACCATTAGAGACTCCCTTGACTGAGAGTTGAGATATATTTTCACATTCTTTGGAAATAATGTCCTGATATACCTGGACTTCAGATTACATGACTGTTAATTTATTTAAGTCCCAGGAACATTTTAATATTCCTTCAACAAATAAAGAACACATTGAGGGAAATTAAGGCTTAAATAAACAACACTTCAGGACATGGTTTAGTGGTCATGGTAGTGTTGGGTTGATCATTGGACTTGATGATCTTAGAGGTCTTTTCTAACCTTAATGATTCTATGATTCCATAATCAAACATTATAAATGCTTTCTGAACCATTTCTGCCTGTTCATGTGCTAAGTTCTTTTACAGGGATCAAAATTACTTCTAACAAACATTTTTTTTAAATTAACATTGCATTTAAATTTCCACGGATGTATCATAGATGAAGCCTTTTTTTTGTTGCAGGCAATAGCATCACACAGAGTAGTTCATAAATGTTTCAGCTGCAGTGGAGAAGAGGCCAGATTTTCCATTACCAGTGCCTCTACTGAGAGTTCATTCCTGAATTCCTTTATTGAAAAACCTTCTTCTAACATTTCATTTACATCTATTCATAGTCAGTTTATATCCATTTGTTCTTAACCCAACATTACCCTATGGATTACATAGTTCTAGTACCCTAACGCTTACTTTCTGGGTATACATTTGAAGCAAGGAATTGTGTACCCGAAAACTTGATTTTATTAGGCTAAACACAAGCTTCTTCTGTTCTTCTTAGGAAAATGGTGCTCTATCTTCTTGATCAGCTTGCCATTCTTTGCCCACTACAGGCTGGGCTCAACCACAGAAATTTACTTTTTCCTCAGTGAATGTGACTAAGCACAATACTGTAGGTGGATTTCTGCTGGTTTTACTCCAGTAACTTTAGGATCTTTTCATTTCTAATGGAAGTTCCTCACCTTATCATGCAGGCTGGAAGGCACTCTGCAGTTTTAGGTAGGACAATTATATGTTAAACGCTCTTTCAGATCTTTCTCCATGTTTCATAAAAATACTCTGTATTTTTCACGATGTGGGATAAAAATAAATTTGCAAACAATGCAAAATGTCTACTGTATTGCAGATTCTTAGAAAATCAAACCTATTGGGAAGAAATGTATACAATCTATTCTCATATTAAGTCCCTGCTGTTGCATGTTCTAATTCACAGCAACAAAGATCAGACTATGTCCATTTGCTGTTACCTGTGCCCTTTTAAGAGTGTATGAGATCTCATCAGTACCCACAGAGATCAAGTCAGAATAAAGGCAGATACTGTTTTATACAAGGTAAAAATACTATTTGGGAGAACATGCAAAAATAGAAAGGAAGAAAAAAAAGATAACAACTTAAGTGCAAAAGACAAAAAAAAGAAGAAAACTCCTCACACATCCTAATACACAGCTTTAAAATAAATATAAAAAACGGCCAACACCACCATCTACTGGGCAATAAAGACAATTGTTGCTGCATTCTGACTAACTTCAGGAACAAAACTTGACCCCACAACAGTGTAGTTGCGGACTAGCTCAGAATAAAACTGCAAAATCTGTATTATCAAAAACAAAATATATTGAGTAAACACTCTTTATGCTTATGAAGTAACTAAACTTAAAGTAGCAGAGTTATACAGCAGTCTGTCAAGGGGACTGACACCTGGGACTCCAGTGATACAACCCAAAGAACTACACTGAGACCTCTGGTAAAGCAAACAGTTATCATCATTCTTGATTTTAATCCCCATTTAATCACAGTGATTTCAGTGGAATTGCTCAGATAAATAAGAGCCTTTCTGGCATCTTACATCTTCTCTTCTCTAAAGCAAAGTACTTGCCTATAGACATTGTATTGTCCAACCACATCCTGCAACATGACAAAATATTTTTTACATGTTACTTAAGTCGAATAAGTTAGTAAATGCCAGAACTTGTCCATTCAACCATTCTCCTCTTCTGTGTGTGTGATACAGTTTCTACATGCATAGTCACATACTATTTTTTTCACAGAACCCGTGCCTCAGGCAGGGGCTGGAGAGCATTCAGAAAATGAGGCAGCTGTTGGGTATTTTTATACTCTTTCTTCCAGCAGTAAAGCCAGTCTTATTTACTCTACACAATTTGATGATAGAATAACTGTTTATTTTCTTTAAAAAAAACCCTCTGAAATAACAAAAAGCATGTATCCAGAAATGCTTTAGGCACTCTAACAATTACTGCTACAATGTAGGGCAAAGTAATTCCTGAAACAAAGCCTCTGTTCTCAGTCATTTACAAAAGAAAATAAAAATATCTCTTCCCAGCTCTTCATCCTTCTAAATACTCTGCTCCCAGCTTACTTCAAAGCATTCAGTAAGCACGTGACCCCTGACACTTGCCTGGTCTCAAAATTCTGACTCTTTCGGGGACAGGGAAGGTTAGTTAGGGGAACGTGTCCCTGCACCTGACTATTTCCTTTTTTTAATGATGAGAAGCAATCCCGCCTGCATGTTCCTGCTCTGCAAGTATGGCAAATGACAAACAACTTAAGTAAGATCCCAGGTTATTTAAAGCTCCCTAAATCATAATCAGCAGAGATTAAATTCCACACCACAATCAAGGGGCAGGGCCTGACTCCCCCCTCACTGGAACGATGCTGTCAGCAAGAAAATCAAGCACTTCAAGCAGTCTTCAATTCATTTCGAGATGCTTCAGTAACACTCTAACAGGCTAATAATGAAATAATGAAAAGAACAATTTGCATTCAAAAGGAAAGGTTTTATCCTACCTGGGCAGGCACAAGCAGGGAAGGATTACTATTAAATCAGAACCTTCCAAAAAGAAAAATAATAATAGGAACCTTCTCTCATCACTTCTGAACTGAAAGCTTTGGTACCATCAGAAAACATACACCTCTAGCAAGACAGACTGACATTTCCCCAGCAAATCACCGATATCTTAGTCTTGTCTGCAGTAATGTTTATCTACTTCATTTTTAGACACTCCTCAGGCTCTTTCAATTCCCCTCCTCTTCACCCCGAGTGCTCAAGAATTATCTTCCTACCAGAGGGCTTCTCAATGATTTCTCTCCATGGCAAACTCAGTCTGTCTTATTACCTCCACTTGAGTAGGAAATTGCAGCTAAACAGACTTTCTTAAGGTGACACATAAATCAGAGACAGAGCCAGAAGTCAAGGATTGCCAAGATGATTCTTATTGATCCAGAAGCTGACCTACAAAGCAACCCTGCCTCCAAAATTATTTCAGCCAGAATATTTCTAAAAACCAAATGCTTATATCTCATGAGGAACTCAAGCAAGTGACAAAAAATTAATGGCTACCTGCCAAACCTTTGGTTCCAGCGAGTTGTTCAGCACCGCACAGGAAGGTTGTGGTAGAAGCAAGCACAGTACTAAGCTTTCCTGTGTGGGATTTACCTGCATTAATCACAGAAGTATTTATTTTCCTTCCTGAAATCCTCTGCCCAGTTATTTACAAATCTAATAGCATCTACAGCAAATGATGTAGATTTTGCAGTAAAATAGCATCTGATCACCTAAGTGAAGACTCTACCATGACTAAATATGAGGAAGCCCAACTGAAAATCCAAAGGCAAACCTAATTCCAGCATTTCTTGGCTTTGGAGCAATTTTATGGTGAAATTTCCTTTTTGTAGTCTTTTTTTTTTTAAATAGGTAAAACCATTTTATGACAATGCAGAGTTTTAACCAGAAATATATAACAATGAAGCACAGCATGAGCTAAGTCATTACATTAAATTGCAACAGAAGAAAGTTACTTCCATGTGGAAAAGACCAGGCCACTAGCTACACCTGCTGGGGCTCACACATAGTCAGAGAAACTCTATTCTGCCTTGCTTTCTCCTCCCCACACTACCCCTTGCCAGCTTCCCTGAAGGGAATCGATCTTCTCTCTGGAATAACACCTTCCTGGTGGAGGCAGTGATTTAACTGGTTCCCAGTAGTTCATGTCTCCCAAAGACACTCTCAGGGACTCTTCCCTGAGAGAGAAAAGCCTCCCTAGATTCAAAGCACAGCACATGCCACTGCGTGAGGACAGAAATAACTTTGCACTAAAAAAGCACTGTACTTAGTTATTGCCTGGGACGCTACTGGTATTTCTGACATATAATCATGTGTGAGAAAAAAATAAGCTGTTTTCAAAATGTTGATTATCTCAAGCAAGCTTGAACGCAGGTGGAAGGATGTACTTTACTGCCTTGAGTTGCTGCACCTACGCATCCAGAAACACAGCACTCTGAATCATCATTACCTTCTCTACCGCATGGCTGGAAATAGCAAGCACCACTGACCACTATTCCACCATTCATGTTCCACTATTATACTTTGTTTCCTATGATATGAGCTGCCCAACTTTATCCACAGGTTAATTTCTTCATCATCACATTGGAAATAATGATCAAAATTCTGTGCATGCAGTATGTAACAGCTCACTTTCCAAACACAAGCACTAGAAAACTCATTACTAAGTACTTCGCAAACTTCTGTCACTGCAGTACGAAGTGACTGTAAATTATTACAGCTTTTCCAATTTAATGAGTACATTTAAATCCTGAAGTGACGGTGTTACTGCCCGCACTAGGCACAGAGATTTAAAAAAAAAGAAGAGTATTCACATTTACATTCACACCATGCAGAGCAACTGGTAAGTACTGATGTTTTTCAGATGAGCATACATTACTTAGCCTGCCACATGAAGGCATTCTGTAATTTGTAAACTATTTTAAACTCTACTGAAATTCAAGACTTCTGTTTTATTTAAACATCTTGAAAGAACTAATAGAGAATGCTAAAATTTTTATTCTCAGTCTCTGGTGCATCATACTGTACAATTTTTAATTCTCCTTACCCCTTGTATAATTTGAAATTCTAGCATTTTCCACAACCACTCACTATTTATCTGTCACACAGCACGCTCAAAGCAGTGTTCAAGGAGTATTAACAATACTATTTTTGCTAAAGAGTTTTAACAAAATCTGTATGAGAATGTATCTCCACAGTCTTCCCCAGCTGCAGGTGACAAAAATCTAACAAATAACACTGCCCAAAATCATAGGAAAAGCACATTTTCAGCACTTTACCGATGCGGAAACAGATTTAGATGTAAGAGATTTCTCACCTCTGAGAACAGAGGCTTTCAATTCGACTCGACTCCCTTGTTTTGATCAGACTGGGAAGTGAGTGTCCCCTGGAGCAGCCTATCTCAGTAAAGTCCAGTAGGCATGAAATTGCCCATAGGACTTTAACAAAAAAATAATGCAATTTCTTATTTCTGATTTAGTTGGTCTTCTACATCATATGAAAAGTTAAATTTAGGCAATGATAAATAAATATTAAGAAAAGTTATCTGTAAACATTTCAAGCATTTTACACTACCTAGAATAGGTTTTTAGCAGCTTTTATGCATAGAGGAACTTACATTCACAAAAATGAAATGGTTCTTAAAAAGAATGGTTGCTTAGATATACTTGCCTGATAATCTGGGGAAGCTGGATATTAATATAGCACACATAAAAAGAGATTTATTAAAAAGTGCATATGTAAAAATATGAATGAAACTTCATTATGCAAGCAGCAAAGACAAGCAAATGCCATATGACCTACATGACTGAAAATAAGGATTTCAAGTAGGCAACTCTCCAAAACTTCTATCTTAAAATGCAATATTTCAACATTTTGGTCGTTGTGGTTTAAGGTTTGGGGAAGGGGAGGGACAGGTGGAGCGACTATTCCACTCCCCTTCCTGTCACACTCTATAAAAGGACACAGGAAGTTCCGCTCGCCCCCTCCTCGCTGGGATTGCTGCTGGCTGCGGATGGCTCTGTGACTGCTACAACTCCACGTGGCTCGGGAGAAATCCAGTGGCATCCGAGGATCGGTGTTGTATATATTTGTATATATACCTTCCCTTGTTACCTCTGTATATTTCCCTTCCTCTGATATCCCTTTTGTTACTCCCTGTTAAAAGTTGTGATCTTAATTTTCCAATTTTGTGCAAGGCCTTTCTTCCTCCCCTGGGAGGGAAGAGGGGAGGGGGAAGAAGGGTGAAACTAATTCTGCTCTGTGGGGGTTGCCCTGAGCCCTAAACGGAGACATTGGTATACGCTTAATTTAAAATATGCTCATGTAATACAGTTTACCAAATCAGAATGTTCAAGGACAATTTTCCCCAACACTTTATGAAAAGACTAAAATGTCAGAATGTAAGCAATATATTGTCTGCAATGAATAGTTCAGCTATTGCTTGTTATTTATTATAAAAACCCCAGGCACTCTAATCTATTTCCAGGCTGTAAAAATAAAACCTTTGTATTTGTGCATCTCTCTCCTACAGTGTTTTCACTGGATTTTTCAATTGTATTTTGATGTAAATACATGGCAATGGTTTGATATCCTTAGTGGAACAAGTCTATTACACTTTTTGAAGGACACATGCAAGCTTACAAGAAGTAACCGCTACATGAGGCTGGTTTTTTTAGGTTCAGAACACAGTATTGAAGCGCTCTGTTATCAGGACAGTTCAGGTGAACCATCTACATTAACCTTATTCTGAGAATTCCACAAAGAGCGTAACTTATCTTCCACGATCACATTTACAGTTTCAATGGAACAGTCACCCTTCTAACCATCAGTATTTAGAAACAGCCCTGAGAAATTATCTTGAAGGCTTAAAAATCTTTAGTATTCTAACAGCTCAAATTGTTTTGGTATCTATATGAACACGTAGTCTTTTACTGCATCTTGATACTACCTGGTCCAGTCATCTTTTCAGGCTAATTCTGCATTGTTAGAAAGTATTCTTCCTTCAGTCAGTTTTAGAATAGTTCCATTTCAATTTCATCCAGTAACCCTTTGCTTTTGTATTTAAAAGCAAACCAAAGACCAGAACGAGCTGCTTGGCCAACTGTCTCTGTACCTTTCATCATTCCGGGTACATTACCATTCCACCTCCAGCTGTGTCTTCCCTAGTGCCTAAGCAAGCAGAAAACCAACCTTAAAATGAAACTCATGCTTTCCTGAAACAGGATATACTTGAGTCTTCTTACATGGTCTCTGGAAGTTACACTCAGCTACACCTCCCAGTCCCTCCCCTCATTTGTATGGAAGCTTTCCCATTCCTCTACCAATTAATGATGCAACCTTTCCTCTGGTTTTGTTCCTTTTGACATAGGGTAATCAGACCTGAACAAATCACGTACCAGTGATTTATATGAGATTATTGTATTATTCTGCATTGCTCCCTTCTGTATTCCTCAAACATTTCGATATTATGTTTGCCTTTCACAGAAAGTTGCTTGTTAAAATAGAAAGGGATTCTAAAACTCTGGACTTTTAAAAAAGAACACAGAACTAGTCAGGGATGTGAAGGCTGATGACAGCCTTGGCAGCAGCGATCATAATATGGTGAAGTCTGAAATCCTGAAAGAAGAAAGTAAACCAAATAGTGAAACAGCAGCACTGGCCTTCAGGAGAGGCAGACTTTGGCTTGTTCAGAGATTTGCTTGGCAGGATAATACAGAAGCCTGCTTCAAAGGGTAAATAGGCCCAGGAAATCTGGGTATCTCTCCAGGAACTTCACACCAGGAGAATAATGCATGCCAATGTGCAAGAAGTTAAGCAAATGTGGAGGAAGACCAATGGGAATGAACTGGGGACTCCTGACGTAGTTCAAATGGAAAAAGAATGTAAGCAGAAGGTGAAACAGGGGAAACATATAGAGAAGGTATATAGGGATACTGCTTTAACACACAATGTTGGAAACCCAAAGCTCATCTGGAGAAGAAACTAGCCAAGGCAATAAGAAAGGCTTTTATATGTGTACAGGAAGCAAAAGCAAATTATCAAATTGGAGGGAGTGGCTGATAAACTGAAGGGTAGGGCAGCTATTCAGAAAAACCCTCACATGCTGAAGAAATGGGCTAACAAGACCTCGTGAAGGTCTACAAAAGCATGTGCAAGGCCCTGCACCTGGTATAGAAGAACATCTGTGTGCACTAGTACAGGGCAGATGCTGACTATCTGAAAGCAGCTTTGCAGAAGATGACCTATGAGTTGAACATGAGTCAGCAATGTGCCCTGGCAGCAAAGGCAGCCATGAGCATCCAGGGCTGCTATAGCAAGAGGGTGGCCAGTAGGTCAAGGGAACTGATGATTCCACTCTATTTAATACTGCTGAGACCATATGTGGACTACTGTGTCCAGTACAAGAAAGAAACCAACACATTGGAGCAAGTCCAGTGAATGTCCACCAAAACAAGCAGGGGCTGTAGCAGATAACATGCAAGGAGAAGCTGAGTGAACTTGTATCTCAGCCTTAAGAACAGCAGGAGAGATTTTACTGCTGTCTTCTAGTAGTTAATGGGAGGATATAGCGGGGATAGAGCCAGGTTCTTCTCAGATGTGCACAGTAAAAGGACAAAAGGCAACAGGCACAAGCTTCAAAAGGGAAATTCCAACCAAGTATCCATAAAAGGAAAAAATCATTATGAGTGTGACCAAATGCTCAAACAGGTTGCCCAGAGAGATAGTGGTATCTCCAACCCTGAAGATAACCAAATTCGTACTGGACAAGGCCCTGAGAAAAATCTAAGTCAGACTGAGGTCTGGGGTGCTCAGAGTTGGTGTCTTGGCATCCTATGCAAAGAAAATTATTCTGTTCTATGGTTTTGTGATAAAAAAACAAACACCAAAACAAACTCACAATTATGTATGTCCTGAATTTCAAACTTTGATTCTTTACTTCAACAACTGATATTGTATCAGGCACCAAGGGATATCAAGTGAGGTTTTTTTAAAAAAAAACCATTATCTTGTGAGATTCCTTTTAAAAAAGAAACTATAGTAAAAACTCATCAATGTCATTTTTTTTAACTAACGTAGCAGATGACATCTTCTGATGACACAGTAAAAAGTATCAGATTAAAAAATACATAAAGTATTTTGAAAACAAAATAAAATTGTTATAACTTACTTCACTAAATACAACCAGTGTGAAAAATGCAATTAGAAGTACTATTCCAGTATCATTTCAATTTCTGAACTATACCAAGGCTCAGAAGCACTCAGTTTATTCATTTTTCTAGGCACCCACATGACAAAAGCACAGCACAAATAAACTGTTTTTAGAAATAAAAAGAACTAAGAATATGAGATGGTGACAGTCAATGACAGCATAAAGATCCTTAGTGAAATGGTAATATAATTCTCTGAGTGGACTGAATTTTCACACTCGACTTTTGATATTTCTTTCAGATTTTGTGCACTTGATTACTTCAGTCTATATAGTGAGACAGTGCTAATTTATGCCTTGCTACGAGGACGACGGCTGTCTGTGCCAGCACCAGAAACTGAATCAAAAAACTCCAGAGCTAGAAGCTAACAGGCTACAGTCTCTTAACTTGGAGCTGAAGAGCCATGTTTTATTCATAAAAGCAGACACTTACACACCAGCCTGTGAAATGCATTCTTTTTGGCATTTAACTTTTTTATTTTGCTTATTGAAAAAATTATATCTTACCTTTAGGTCACTTCCTGGCAAAGTACCTATGCCATCTTTCCAGTCCATAGCACTAAATACATCAAACTCTTGACCATTTCCACTAGAGGCAGATTCATTCATGATGCATATACTAAAAAAAAAAATTAAAAATAAAATATTATCTGAAAATGCTGTAAGTTGTTTAATGCTTACATTATTGAACATTTCTTCAAATGCCTTCATAGATTTCTATCAAATGCTTCCTTCAGCACACTGGCAACGTGGACAACTGATGACAATGCTGATAATATATACTAACGTAATAAAAGCAAGGGGAAATCTTTTGAAAGCCTTAAAAGATAGTATCCATTTTATATACTAGGAGGCTAATAATGAGGCTGTATTACGAAAAAAAGAGAAAAATTTCAAACGGCAAATAAAGTGACACGAGGAAAACATACCTCAAGTACACCTAAGAAAAACATTTGTTCCAAGGAAGGCAAGACATGAGTGCATGCCTATAACACATTAAACAATGATTAATAGAACTGCTTTTCCTTAATACCAGTTAACATGCTGATGTGAATGCTTCACACAAGTTCAAATTAAAGTTTCAAAATTAATTTGAAATTCTCATTTTCACCTTCTGACTAGAGATACACAAATATTCCTTGTCTATTTCCATACAGTTTCACTAAATTTTGATTAGCATTTATAAAATTTATTTCCATGTAGAGAAGCACATGTATACCAGAGAAAGCCTCTGCTTTGCAAGACTTTATTTTACTGTATTCCTCTGTTTCAGAACAGGGAAAGGAGAGAAGAGAGTATTTATCTTCAGAAATAGTGGTTTTGGACACCCTCTTCTGTGCTAAGAGTTCATCCCAAATAACGTTCACAAGCAACAGAAGTATATAACACTTGCCACTGGCATCTGGCTTTGGCCCACTGCACGTCATTGCCACAAAGACAGCATCAGTTGCACTGAACTGCAAATGTTTCTCGCAGCCTCTTGTGACTACCACCAACTTCTTCTTTCCAGTTCTCACAAACTCAAAAATCATTAAATCTGTGGCCTGGCATCTAATTTACTATTTGTTCAATGTGAAATCTGACTCATGCATTTTCTTTCTGAATAACTTCTGCACTATGCCTAGCTGATGAAATAATCTGCAGCAAAATTAGCTCTGCCTTTGGTTTGTGAACTATTAGCAAAAGCTCACTTTTCAAATTTACACTTTCTGAACTTTTCAATGAACATACTCATACTCTGTCTGCAGACTACAAACTTCTGCTGCAAGTATCAGTTCTTGAAATTCAAATATGAGGAGAACTTTCTCAGTGCTTGACTTTGTTTTCTAAAATTTAATTTCTAACCTAGGTCTCAATTCCAAAATCTGTAAATATCTATTAATACTCTCTGGTAACCCAGAATTTCCATAAAAAAAGACTGAGTGGTATTTATTCACTCACAGATAACAGAAGATGAAAACCAAGCAGAAGTAAACCCAGGTTGTCTAGAAGCCTTTTATTGAAAGTTTGAGAAGAAAAATGCTTAGCTACTTAACTCTGGTGATAATCAAATTTACTTACTTTTTTTTTTAATAAAAAAAATTGCACCAATCATTGTAACACCACCACTACAGACAGATACTACTCTGTTTGTGGGTCCACAATGTGGACTACCTTGTATTTCTCCTCGGTTTCCTCATTTCAGAATTCTTTAAAACCCTGAGCAGCACTTTATTCCACGAGTATTTTTGTTACACTGCAGCCACCATACAGTATCAACAGGGTAACAAGAGCTGGACCTCAGTCAGTAACCATTGCTTAGGGTGAGAGAACTTTTGCATTCCCTCTTCATTTCATACAATGGGTAGGTTTCCCAGAAGGCTCTTTGAGAAACTTCATGTATTTCATGTAACAAGTTTGAAGTAGGAAGAACCACATGATTCAATGTGTCTTCTCCATCTCTAATTTCAGTAATCTTCTATGAGAAAGTACTGAAAATCATATTGTCAATGCACAAAAATTGATTTTAAAATATGTCAATAAACTAAATATATTCAGTGCAAACAGAAATTCCCCAAAGCCATAAGCCTTATCTTTTAAAATCACTGCCAGGCAAAATCCAACACCCTGCCTCAGAGCAGTTCCTGCAATACAACTTGGAAAATCTCTGTTTGATCTGAGAGCATGACACACTGCAGAGCTCAAGTCCACCAAATATCCAGCCTTCCACACCGCAGCAGACCAACTCAAGCAGGCTTCCACCAAACTGAACTGCAACACGATGGCAGAGGCACAGGCTTTCTCTCAGGAACACAAGACCCAATCTGCTCAGGAGTAGCTGAAAAACCCAGAAACCCGTGGAACTTTAAGGACACGAAACATGCTAGTTTAAGCACACTGGTGTAAGGGGCTCCCCATTATTAGCCTGGCTAAGCAAACACAAAGCCATGTTCTGTATTAACTGAAGTTTCTAAGTAATCTTAAATGATCACCCGATTTTAGAGGACTCAACACTTCTGTGGTTTATTTATTACAGAAAACGTGTTCCAATGGTTTTTGCTAAAGGCATGACAGAAGATGGGAAAAGATTTGGAAGGCTGTGGGGAAAATACTTCCTCACAGTGGCCGCTGTCCTGCAGAGCGAGGAGCAGTGGAGAGCCGCCCATCAGATGCTGGCATCTCCAGTAATGCCACTCTCATCAGATGCTGGCATCTCCAGTAATGCCACTCTCATCAGATGCTGGCATCTCCAGTAGTGCCACTCTCGTTACAGACACACTTTGTAACAGAAACACTTGGAAAAAAGCATGGGGAAAAAAAAAATAATCTTAGAGCCTAGCCTACTTAGGCAGGATGTAAACTGTAAAAGTAAAAGAAACAGAAATGTTCAGGACATATTTCTCTCAAGAAAACATTCACATTTTAATTACACCTAACCTAAATTCCTCAGGTAACAATCAGCAATAATGATACATTATATTGTTTGATAATTTTAAAAGGAAAACAATAATGAATACCTTGACTCAACATCAAAGGCACAATCTGTACTTTCACATACTGCAGCCTTCAGAAGTGTTCTTGGTGGGGATGAAAAGGTCACAGGGCAATGCAGATAGAAATGAATTTACCAAAAGGAATTATATTTAACAAAGTATCTGCTTCCAGCTTTGCTGAGTTGAACAGATGAGAGACAGTGCTATATCCCTCTACTAATGATAAGAAGAAGGGAGATAAACATCAATTAAATTGTTACAGCAATGAGATACTAAAAAAGGATTAAATCATCACAATATATACATCTAAATCACAGAACAAAAAAAACCCTACAGAATGTATATTATCTACTTTTTTTAATTCTTAAAACTCTGATGTAGTTCTTTGAAATAGTGTAACTCCTTTCATTATGACTTCATTTGCTATCACTTCTATTGCTACACTTCCAGAAAAATAGTAAAAATACTAGATGAATAAGGGCAAAGTAACTACAGTACTGTTCCTGTGTCTGTCACTGAATGCCATCTGATGTGAAGTAAAGGACAAAATAGTAAGAATCTGGAACAGGTATCTTCCAAAAGCATCTCCAAAATCCACGATTAGGGATGTAACCATATCTTAGTCTTTGCAGCCATAAACGTTTGTTACATTTATAAAGGAGTGTGCTGTATGTCAGTATTTCAAAATTAACTTTGTTTTAGACATATGTAATGAATTCATTAAAATAAGCAAGCATTTAAAATAAGATTAGACACATCCTTCAGAAAAACCTTCATTTTTACCAGCTGGTGCAACAATAAATGAGTACCTCACAGAGGAGATACTTAACGAGAATAATAGCACTAAAAATGAAATAGTTTCATCTGGTGAAAGACTCTCTAAAGATGCAAAACAAAGAAACAGGAGAGAATACGCCAATTAAACTTACAAGTAGTTTTTGAAATAATTATAGGGTTATGTACTGAATACGTCCAAAAGTACTAGTGTGATTCTTTCTTTCAGTCAGTGTTTTATAAACTACCTGACACCTACGCAACTGTTGAAAATCCAAGATGTCACCTGTGAAATGTCCATATGACTTCTGACCAGCAGAGCCAACTCAGTATCGGGTCACTGGGCAGAAGCAGAGATTTCATGGGTAAAGCCACCAGTCAGCACTGCCAGACTGGTATAACCTGTCTGCAACAGCATGTCTCGTCTTTTTATGCATCCTTGTGTATTTTTTACTTTTGAGGATTTCTGTAGCCTCCGTGACAGGATAGCCTAGATTTGCCCCATGCTGGTCCTCTCCCCAGCTGACAGCTCCCATGAGGACAGGCGAAACTGGGCATGTAGAGCTGCAGGAGGTCTCAGCAAGTGGCACCAAGGGTGAGGTCCAAGGGTGTGATGGATGCACTCAATCCTCCCTTAACCAAACTCAAAGTAGTCTGGTACAGGCTCCAGGGGAGGTAAAGGCCTGAGCCGCAAACAGGCCAAGAACTCCTCTAGGAAGCCCACAAAGGATCATACTGCCCCAGTGAGCATGGATGCATAAGAGCTTGGAACACAAATCACATAATGAATGCATGAACTTCCATATAGTTCCTCCAAGACTCATTTACCAAGGAACAAAGAAAGTTGTGTAGTCTCGTGCATACCCTTCCTACTGTATGCAATTTGACTATAAGCCAACCACTTTATCCCATAAATATGACAGCCGAAGTGAGCCTCCTTTGAGGTCTCACTGCTAGGCAGTGTGGCTGCATGGCAGTGATCTCCCCTTGAGCCAAGTCACCTCTCAAGGTTGTTCCTTGAAGCAATGAGATCTTTCACCAACAAGAGATCATTGGATGAGCTCAATTCAGTTTCTAGACAGCAACTGACTGCACACCAGGCAACTCTCCCTGTGAGGGGGGATGCCTCTCGAGGTTTGAGATTTCTTACCTAAGACTAAGAGATCCTTCCTTACCCAAGGTGGTGAGACCTCTTATTCACAACAGATCCTCAGTAAGTGACTGACAGTACATTGAATTAATACTAATGAAATCCATGTGTCTAAATCCTTTACGCATAAACTGTTGACCAAGCCCGGGACTGAGTCTAGATCCAGCCGTATCTAGACTCCTCCAGTAGGAGGAGTTCAGAAAGCAGAGGGGTCCATTCTGGACCTCATGACTCAGTGCAACATTTTCGTTGCCCTTTGTATCCCTTCCATTAGACGTGTACCACTGACCATGACAGGGACTAATATTGGATCTAGCCATACCTAAGCTCCATCAGGAGTTTAGAAAGCAAGGGAGTCCACTCTGACCCTAAGACTCAACAGGAGGGTCTCCCTTACCTTTTTGTGTCTCTAGTCTTTGTGTAAATCATTCTATAACGATTCTAACTTGATTTTCCTTTATATGCTTATTTCACGTAGTAATAGAGTGAACTTTGCCATCAAAGTTCGTTAAGTCACACTTTTACAAATTCATATTACATCACTTTTGCTAATACTTTTGACGGTGATTCTTCAAGCGATCTAAATCACTCATTCATGACAAAGGGACAAAAAGAGGTCCCAAAGGAGCTCCATATCCTTATGAAGTCGAGCCACAGTCTCTCTTCCCCACAGGGCTGGGTAATACCAGCACTGAAGGATATTCAGAAACAAAGGCAACAGGTGAGTATTTTATCCTAATATCATAGATGGTTCTTTTGGGCATCTCCAAGGAGAAGGCTGCTTGGTGTAGCATCCATGGGCTAAAGGGACACGTTTTCCCTACACAATAAATCAGGAAAATGAAGTGGACCAGAAGGAGACAACTCAGTGTACCAGACCTGCAAATACACTAACTTCTAGTCACCAAGGGATAAATGGATATTCAGCTTCAGCTTTATTTGATGTGTAAGAATGTGAATGCTACCAGGCCTGACCTGTTACACCACTGAAGCCGCAGAAAGCAGAATTACCTCTAGCAACAACTCAATTTCATACAGACTTTGTATTAAGCTAGCACCCTAATGACAGCAAAAGCAAAGCCAACTGACTGCAAACCCAACAGGGCAAGCCCTGCTCTTCTCCTCACAACCTTCTCTTTGAGCTGGGTGCACCTCAACCTTGTCTCTTTCTCATCCTTCATCTTTCTGCACCCAATTCTTCACTTAAAGAGAAACAACCACAACAGGAACAGTGCAGGAAATGGTAAAATGCTTTGAAGCTGTCCGCCACATTTTAATATATTTTTTGTATTGTACCTGTTTAATGTTTCAAATATTTTCATGTTTCATTAAAAGAAGTATCTGCAGATTACACATTTCCTTAAAAATCTCACTTTTTTTGTTTAGAAACCACTTTATTAGTTCTGCCATGTTTCTATTCTGTGTGCTGAAGAACAGTTTGAGTAAATGTCACTATTTTGCCTGTTGCTCATGAAGTTTATTACAAGTAAGTTATTTTGAAAATGAGATATATAGCTTATATATGTATTCACAAAGGGACCACAGCTTAAAATTCTTTGCCATTCTTAACACTTGTAACAGAAAGGGAACCACATTTTCTATTGATGATGTCCCTTCAGCATTATTTCCTCTTATTTTATCTGTTGCTACTCTTCTGCCTGCTAGATTCTACTGTATGTTTTTTTCTGTTTAAAACCCTTTTCCTCACAGAAAGAATCTGGCCACAGATGCATGAAATAATGCTCTGAAGCCTGAGCCCACACCAGTGCTAAAGAAGGCTCATGCTGTCTTCACCTGAGTCTGGTCTCTGTCAGCGAGCTAAAACAGGTATTGCCATACCACTGCTAGAAAATGAGTAACAGTTACACACAGCCGTCATCTACTACCTGATTTTCAAATATACACAGAACACTGGGATAACAACAGTTACGCAATGCCAAAGCTATCCCATCATCTAATGAAACTTATCACTGACAACTTTTATCTCATTTCTAAAGAAGTTGTACCTCACACTGAAAAAATATTTCCTCTACAACACTTTCATGACTCCTTTATTTCTGTTATTGTCTGAGCAGTCCTGAGTGGAGGTTTAACCCACTCAGCTAGTAAGACTAGAGTACAACTCTGAAATGCTATGGTATTAATTTCTCTTAATTCTTTGAACTAGGCATAAAAAGTTACAGAAAACTTCTGCCTTTGTGCCTCCTCTGTGCAGATACCTCCCTGAGAACTGTGACACACCAGATCTTCATGGTGAATATTACTTGACCTATTTCAAACTGTTACTTCTTACCCAAAGATAACGCAATAGATGTCTAAACACTCCTTTTGTCTGACTCATGCCCTTCTCTTCCTCCTCTGCCAGTTCTTAGCAGCTTCCAAGAGCTCTGCTGTTCTTAAACAATTAATTCACCCTTTCCTAGCTCATAAGTACACTCAGCAGGTTACTGCATTTACGGACTTTCCCTTCTCTCCAATTCATAACAGCTTGTGTCTCCCATTGTGATGAACAGTCCTACTACCAGAGCACTAATAATCTACGACTACACACACACACACTATCACCCTCTTCAGTAAGCCCCATGCCAGGTAATTGCTGGTTCCTCATACCTATCACTCACAATCCACCATCCTACTTACCAGCAGTACTGAAAATCCTAAAGAGTAAATGGAATAGCCCATAAAAAGTCAACCATTTCTGTTCACAGAATAAATGATGTTCAATAAAACCGAACAAGTTAGGGAAAAGAGACTCATTACATCATCATTTTCTAAAGTTATTAAAACTTTTAAAAGCACCACTCTAGAAAAAATATTTACACTGAAGGTGAAACATACACCACCACAACAAACAAAAGCACAGTTCACTGAAATTGCCCAACCAACAACAAAAAACATCCACGAAGGTGACTGCTTCAGCCACCTTCATCAGAGCACCAGTTCATGAGACGAACTGGACCACAGACAAACCCGCTGGTCACACCAGGAAAACCCGCGAACCCAGCACCACCCGGACCTCAGCGGAATGCTTTACTGCCTGCAGCCGCTAGTTCCAGGGAGCTGCTCTCTCACAGATGTTCATCCTATAAACTTCTGGGAACACGATAACTTCCTCGGTAAAAAGCACCGGCTTCCTGAACAGCTTTTGCATTTGCATTAAAAAAACTGTTACGATCCTGAACATAGACTGTCTCCTAAAATGACTCACGCTGAAATTTCTGTATCTCGAGTTTTATTTCGGCTCACCGCCTGATTTTTAGCACCCGCGCATCCATCCACGAAGTAGAAACACACAGCAACAGTGGTCAGTCCAACGGCACTCAACTATTCGAGGGATATTAAAAAGAAAACTAAAACAAAACTGAAAATACAACCAACGCTACCTGTCACTCTAAAGCTTGCACACACCATGCTATTTAAGCACAGGTAACTAAAATCAGTGGAAGACGATGGGACTTTCCCTACCCGCGCAGGCTGCTGCACCTTCAGGGGCCTCCTTCCCAAGGAGCGTTACTTCCCGGGGCTCAATCCACGCTCTCGAGTGGGACAAGCGGCACGGCCACAGGCCGCGACCCACAGACGCCGTCGGCC
>VYZX01021105.1:22717-35288 GCA_013401335.1 Brachypteracias leptosomus | reverse complement strand
AAGACTGAGAGACCTGGGTCTGTTTAGCCTGGAGAAGACTGAGAGGGGTTCTCTCTAAAGGGTTGGTGTCAAAGGGATGGGGCTAGACTCTTTGAAGTGGTGCCCAATGATAGGACAAGGGGCAACAGACACAAAGTAGAACACAGAAAGTTCCACCTAAACATAAGGAAAAATCTCTTTACCATGAAGGTGATAGAGTACTGGAACAGACTGCCCAGAGAGGTTGTGAAGTGTCCTTCTCTGGAGATATTCAAAACCCGCCTGGATGCATTCCTGTGCAACCTGCTGTAGGTGAACCTGCTTTGGCATGGGGGATTGGATTAGATGATCTCCAGAGGTCCCTTCCAACCCCTACCATTCTGTGATTCTGTGAGAGGTGATATGTATGTTTCACAAGCAACATGAGGTGATTTTAACCCTAATTAAATTAATCTGTTTTACCCTATATTTGCACTCTATTACTTAATTACTGGAAAGAAGTAGACAAAGCAATGTCTCCACATTCTATTGAATGGGACAAGTTCCACCTTCTAAATTCAAATTTTTGGCCACGTGAATAAAGAAAAGTTTGCTATGTTTCCACACTGGTTTCTGCTGATCTCCCTTTGATCAGAGACCATACTACCTTGGTGGTCATCATCACTAAATGCCTTTACAACTATTCTAAACAAAGGACTGACGGGAGCCTTGACAGGAAATAGGGATTTTTAAGATAAAAATCTAATGAGTAAGATCCTCTGGAATACCACAAACCATTACATTACCTTAAAATGTTTACTGCAAATAATCAAACTCAATCATTTACTTCTTAAACCCCACATACAACAGTCAAACTTGTCCAAAAGGGCAGCTTCCTGTAGATGATTTCTGTAACACCATTACAAGTCGATGATCCTAAACGCATTTTGAAATACAGGGAAAGTCATTTAACAATGTTTTTCTGTAGCAATTCATTATAAATACCACTTGGTAGGCAAAGGGATAGATGTATAATGTTTAGGAATCACAGTATAATTGAATCAAAATCTATACTGTTTCTCACCAGTTCTGCTGAGAGAAACACAAGGAAGGACCTTTGATTTTCTGTCATATATTCTCATCAGACATCCATATAAATTAGGGGTGCACATACATGTACTTCAAGTAAAACTTTCACTATAAACCTTTCTAAATTTTCTATTTCTCACTTATATTAGAAATATAAATATTTCTTTATAGAGAAATTTATATATAGAGAAAATTTCTCAAATTTTCTATAGGTGCTTTACGAAGTTTTAGACTTGATCTTTTACTATTTAGCAATTTCTCCACTTTTGTGACTATGTACAGAAAACTTTGGATTTTTTACATTTATAAATGTGGCCCCACATAGTAATGAATTCTTGAAGTGTGTGTGTAGTATTCAAAAAACCCAGAAACCCAGAAATACCACTTGAAAAAATCTAGGACTGTTTTACTTGGCATAAATTCTACAACAGATCGTAAAAAAAAAAAAAAATTTAAAAATGTGGGTTTGACGCTATAAAACAGTACTGTACTCATTTGACCTTAAAAATGTCTGACTATTCCAATCTCTGTGGAAAATATACTTCTCAAGGATTCTGCTGCAGAAGGCATGACATTTATAAAAAGTAATGTATTTCACATTTTGTGTCACAGAAGTTTGTGGGGATTTTTTTACCTAGTTAGAACAAATTGGAATCTATCAGTGTTTTGGATATGTATGAGTCAATAAGTAGGTAGTATATATTACTATATGTATACGTTTGCTTTTAATCAAGACTTAAATATTTTTGAGAATACTTGATTTTAAAACAACTTTTTAAACAACACCTACTTGAGGTCTTGGGAAGGTTCTGCTCTGATATGGGGTGTCTCCACAGAGTGCCCAAACACTGCCCCTTCCGTGCCTAAAATACATAAATAAAATACAGTACAATTACTTTGGAAAATAAAAGCACATTGAAAGGTATGACCACAAATTGACATTTTTCGGACAAAATACCTGATTGAATCATTTATTAATAATGATCAATGTTTATTTATATTTATATTTGCATTTTTATATCAAAATCTGGACCAATATTAATTGGAACTTTAGACTTCTGTTTATTAGTAGATGAATCTCACACACAAATCTGAAAACATTTATAGATCCAGACTTTTCAGCACTGCCTTGCCTGAATGTTCATCTTAACACTTTGGAGATGGATTTACAGATAAGGAAAAGAATAACATAGGTTTGTTTGACAAAAACACATTTTAGAAGTGTCTACTATTTTTTGTGTGATGCTCATTTTAATGATTTAAATTGAGATGCCAAGCCTTCAAAAGTTTTGAAATAACAGTCTACCACCTGAAGTTGCTAGTCTGAATCGCAATATCTGACAGCTTCAGAGTTTCTTCCATCAGATCTTTCTTATTGAAAACATCTGTTCTTAAAGAAATTAAGGAAACATGACTGTCCTTTGGTTTTATTGTTGCTACTGGACTCTCATTTATGTCTACTGGGCACTCAAAATCAACACAAAGAAAATGGGTAACTACTTTCTAAAACTGAATTGATACTCTATTGAATTTTACTTTCTATAACTAGATACAAGTTGTAATTCCACATTTTTAATTACATGACTAAGATTTTTCAGTGACAAACTCCTTTTCAATAAAAAAATAAGGGTGCTGAAAAATGTTCACTAAAGTTACTTGAGAAAAAGAGAAATATTTACACAGTCTTTAAAAAATGCAACTATTCTTNTTTTTTTTTTTTTTATATTTTTAAACCACAACCATGTGTCTGCAAGCTTTTACTTTTCTTCTCTGAAGATGGTATACTGGGCACTGTGTAATGAAAACAGACTAGTACTATTGTGTGAAAGTTTTTCCAACAGAGAACCGCCAGTAAAGATGAAATAACTGAATAAAAACATGTAAAATGAGTATTTGCATTCTATGACTAGACATAAGATCAAGAAAATGTGGATAATAATAGCTGATTACTAAATATTCTGGGATTAATTCCTGTATTTCAATGAAAAGTTTTCTTGTGTTCTGAGCCTTAAATTCTCAGAAAATAAAAGTATACCAGCAATATGTCACAACAACTGTGTAAGAAGTGCTCAGCAGAACAGAGGCACCACTCTGTTACAATATTTTAAATACAATATATTCCATTATTTAAATATTTCACAAGTATTTCCCAAAATTTTGGCTGTTAATGGAGAGAGATATTTATATAATTTTGCAGTTAACCAGTAACTTTTATTAAGCTGATCTTATCAGGATTTGAAAGGAGAATGAGGCTATAGAATGTCTAATTGATAACATCATTTTACAGTGTTAAAGGGAAAATGTCCTGAGCAAGAAGCCAAAAAAATCTAATTAAATGTTAAACTAAATTACTGTCAGAAAATCATCATTGTCAGTCATCTTCTAAACTCCACTTTCATATGAAACAAAAGAAAAAAAAAGTCCTTCATTGTTAAGTACTCTACTGGTATAGAGTATCAAAGAGAACGTGAGGGGGTTTCTGAAAGCAATGAAGTCAACTTCTAGGTTTTTATCTCCAGAAATCTATAAGCTTTACAAATATCTTGCCAGAGCATACTGGAAACAATTTCATTACAATTGCTTTGAAGATCTCCCAAGAAAGCATCCAAATCCACTTCCTATAACCAAACTTTGCTGAGTGTTTCAGGAAATCACAGGAGGGAAACTACAGCATATCTTTTTACCTAAAAATGTCCACAGACATGTTGAGCTGAATCTGCTTTTTAGACCTGACATTGCCTTGCAGTTTTGCTACCTTTAAAAGACAGGAATAACATGTCTGTACAGACAAGCTTTCTGTCATTCAAATCTCACCCTCATCTATAATGGCATGCAAGAATTCTACAGGAGCTGAATATCAAAAATCAAAGAATGTGCTTCCAGATCTCACTCACCTTTTTCATCAGCAAATTTAAATGCTCTCAAGGCCAAGGGCTTTTTGATATTTTTGAAGGTGGCAACAGGATATGAAGACGTAAATAACTAAGCAGGATGCAGACTTGACAGAATTAATGTAAAGATGTATAAAACTTCACTGTAGTATGGGTCAGACACTGAATCAATCAGAAGTACCAAAGATAACGTTAGACAAAGACTGATAACAAAAGATAAATGACAGCTGGTTCTTACTTTCAGCAGCAATTTTTAAAAAGATATTTCTCCCCTAGAAAAATCAAAATTTGGAAAGAAAGACCAAGTTTGTTCGAGCAGAGTGAAATCCAGGCAGGTAGATTTAAGGATAAACTCATACAATTACATAAAATATAATTAAAAGTCAAAACAAACCAAATGTACTCTTTTTGCTATTTGAAGATATAATCCCGATATTTTTTTTCCTTCTCATATGGCCTCAAAGGTGAAAGTATAACAGTTCTTGTGGTAAAGGCTTTATCCTCAAAATATATGCTGTCAACAAGCTCAACAATATCTCCAATTCCTTTTATTTTTTACTGGAAGAGAAACAGGTACAATTATCTTGGTTTTAGTAAGAAAGGTGGAAAAGATCAACCAGCCAGAATTTACTGCTGTGTTTCCAGCAGTTAAACAGCAGGATCAAGACACATGGAAAGGGATTGTACAGCAAATAAAATTCATGGATAATTATTAGTCAAAAATACAGACCAGAAGAAAAAAATACAGCAAATTTACTGTATGTAAATCTGTAGCTCTTTGATGGGAAGTTAGATCACGTAGTTCACTACTGTTAAGGAAATGGTGCTACAAACATGACTTTCTATGAATAATAAAAATAGAATCTATGGATAAAATAATATAAATCATGATTCAAAGTAAATAGCATGATTTTTTCAATGAAAGAAATATACTATAGGTATTTAATAATTTACAATGTTAAAACATTTATTTTTTACAGAAATCAGCCAAGGATCTATCAACTGTATTCCCTGATTTAAAGAATAATAACCCAAGACCTACTTTGAGATGAGTGAAATTCTAGAGAGAGATGAGTGAATACAAAGAAAAGAATAAAAAGAAAAGACTTGAACCTTCAAGCCCTTTGAAGTACAGCTCAAAAGGAAGTAGTTAGGGAACTGAATTCAAAGGAACATGAGTTAGAATGGATAGCTACAAAAAGTGAACCTTTCAGAGGAAAAAAATAGCAAGGGCATGTGCAAAGAGTGTAAAATCAAAACTCTAAGTGTTACTGAATAAAATTACTTACATCTTCAGCTCCCAGTGAAGGAGAATGAGTTAAGAAAAGACTTCACTAAGAAAGAAACATCTGTGAAGGCAAACTACTGGTCAGAGTACCCGTTGCTACAGAGGTTGCTGGGGAAAACTCATTAAACAGCATGAGTCAGGCAAAAAGGCCAAAAGTCCAATTCTGTCTGTATAGAGAAACTTCTTTACGTGTAGCAGATGCATAAACACCAGACCTTACATGGCATTGCAGCATCACAGGCACAGCTGAACCTTACTGCCTTGATCTTTCTCTAGGTTTTTTAGAAACATCAAGTAACTATGATAGAGTACTAAGATTATGCAAGTATTAGACTGTATTGACAATTTGTCCTCTGAGAGAGCTTAAAGAAGAGTTTGTAGAATATTTATAATTTTTGAGGCTTACAATTGTACTTGCTGGAAACTCATTAAGCTAAAACATCCACAGGTTTCACTGAGAAATATGAGTGATTAATCAAGATTGCTTTACCATTGAAGACACCTTGAAAACATAGACTTTATGTTCTAAAAGTTTAACTGCAATAAACCCCCCCCCAATTCTTAATCCTTTTAGCATGTACGCATACCTAAAATCTAAAAGTGCCTTTGTGAGATTAGCTAGCTGTTCTTTGACACTTAAGACTTTGGAATAGCTGATCACTGCCAGACTGAAAAAAAAACCCCAGAAATATTTAACAAGGCAGATGAATGATCATAAAAAAAAAAAAAAAAACAACAGAAAATGCTTGTTGCTTCCTTTATAAAAGCCCAGTTATTACAATTTATCTCAGGCTGATTAGAAACCCAAAGGAGTCAGAATGCAGCTCCTGGACCACATGTTGACTGTGCAACTCTTCAAGACTTTAAATTATAATAAATGGCTTTAAATGTAATTTAGCTATGCACTTGTATTAGGAAAAGCATATTGCAACTGGACTTTTACTATGGAGATATACTAAAATGCAAGTAGTTTATTTTATGACTGGCATGGAATTTCAATCTTGCGAAGTCCCTCACCAGCAAAAATGACTAATGTTAAATATTGAACATATATTATGTTCAATATATGAATAGCCATATGAACATATAAGTAGGAAGCTGTAGTATGTCCTGATGAGATGAAGCTGTTTGCTTGTAAACTAAAGCATGAGCATGAAAATCTTCAGAGGTAAGCCTTATTAAAAGGTAAATTCTAAAATGTATGCTTCATATTCAGTACTCAAGGCCCTTGGATATGATGCATATTTTCTGTGTGGCAACCTTACTAAAGGAAGACTTCTAGTAAGCTTTTCATTTAGATAAGAATAATAAGTTCCCCAATAAACTAACATTCAGCATCTTCAGGGTGATAAATTTTGATCAAAGCAAATCACAACTCCAGGAACACTTGCAAAACTGCAACAGTCAGTACTTATCTTCTTAAATATCATCTTCACTTTTATTGAGTACAAACATTTGAAACATTGTTTCCTAATGGCAGGCAGTTAAAATATCACTTGGTTTGTAATGCAAATGAAACCACGTGTTCAGTTGCTCATCCTCATACTTGTTTAAAGGTTCATATCCAAGATCTATGTTTGGTCACCACTGGGTTTATGCTGCTGAAAAAGAGAATCTAGCTGAACAAAATTTGTACTGAGTATAGCAGTAATATACTNGCCACTAAGATGATTAAGGGAGTGGAGCATCTCCCTTATGAGGAAAGGCTGAGAGAGCTGGGTCTCTTTAGCCTGGAGAAAAGGAGACTGAATGGCGACCTCACTAATGTCTATAAATATATAAAGGGTGAGTGTCTGGAGGAGGGGGCCAGGCTCTTCTTAGTGACATACATTATTAGGACAAGGGGCAATAGGTGCAAGCTGGAGCACAGGAGGTTTCAGGTAAACATAAGGAAAAACTTTTTCTTGGTGAGGGTGACAGAGCACTGGAACAGGCTGCCCAGGGAGGTTGTGGAGTCTCCTCTAGAGACATTCAAAACTCACCTGGATGCATTCCTGTATAACCTGATCTAGGTGATCCCGCTCTAGCAGGGAGGTTGGACTAGATGATCTTTCGAGGTCCCTTTCAGCCCCTAACATTCTGTGATTCTATGATAATTAAACTAATAATTGGAAATGGCTTTCTAAATGGTACTGCTGGGATGAAAAAACCAAATATATTTAAATGAAACGGCCGAGAAGTCATATTAAAATTCAGTATTTCTTCAAAACATGCACGTAATTGAAAATTGTAGAAAAGATTTACAAAGAATAAGTTTTAAAAAATAATAATTTTCATAACATCATCTATTTTTTTTCTACTATGATGTATGTCAGATGAAGATAAACACCACAATAAAAATTAACTACAGCCATTTTCTGCTTGAATTGATATGCTCTCCTTGAAAAGTTACAATACCTAGACATACAAAGAGATTTAAAGTTTAGATTTCACAGTAAATGATTCTTAAAAAACAGAAAAAATATATTATTTTTCTAGATATATACGATAGTCTGGATTTGCATTTTTCTTTTAAATGGTGTAAATGATTCTGAATTCATGATAGTGGAGAACAAAGCAAAAATTGTCCCTGTCTACATTCAAAAAATTGAATTTTAATGGGATTATTTTTGTATTTAATAGATCAAAACCACTGTATCTTCACTTTGGTGTAGAAAATACCCCTAGGATTTGGAACATTCAGGCTTATGTTCTAATGAATAGTTAATCAGTTACAAAACAGAATTGCTATTTCCTTGATGAAAAATGAATGAACCAATGAATGAGAGGACCATTAAACAACAGTCAATAGCTTCATAACCAGGGGGCTCACCTGGGATATACAAGAACAGGACATAAACTTCAATATCCTGAGTACAAAATGAAGACTTTAGCTTCAAGGCCAATTAAATTACCTTATAATTTTATCTTGATTTTTACCAAAAGCAAAGTGTCATGTATTTGTACAGAATACTATGGAAAAATGTTTGAACCCGAAGAGGGGAAAAATGTGAGAATGAGAAAATTGTTTCTTATCTAGTTTCATGAACAATCAGTGATAATTTCCCATTTTGAAGCTTTCTAAAAATTATATAATGTACTGCTGCCTACCTACAAAACCTAGGCAGGAATGTCTATTCAATTTGATTCAAAAAGCTCTAAAACAAAGGAATTAATGACTAGCTTTTGATAAAATACTTCAGTTAAGATAATCCATAAATACATGGTTTGAATTTGAAAAGTCAAAAGCTCAGAGGAATTTATCAGGAGTTTCTTTATTAAGTCTAGTCATCCCATTAGTTGCCTGAGTTAGGAGTACAGCTTCTTTATATTTTATCTATAGCCAAAAAAGAGAAACTGTCATCTCTAGAGATTAGTTAACAACTGACACTGGACTGAGACTAGAGCAACAGTGCACACAATGTAAACACCTTGAAGTTCTTGCCTTCCGCACCTGATCAGCAGTTGGCATATCTGAATTTTATCTAAATTGGGAAAGCTTGTTTGGAAATCTGACTTTAATTGTATCAGAAGCCCTCAAAGCTACCCTTAGCATTAAAACTGATTCATAGGGTGCCTTATGTAGGTTTCTGTGGCCAGTTCTTTACACCATATGTAAATTTCTGTTCTCTACTTTGCCATTACTGCAGCATAATGAGAAATTGTTATGATTATGTGATAATTACTGCTGCATTCTTACAATTTAGTGAATTGTTTTATTTATGAAAAGGAAGCCACAAAGCAGTAGGACTATTACCCAGATTTTTGGAATAGCCCTACTATAGCATTTTTACTGTATAGGAAATAGCGTGCCACTGACAACCATATTTGTGCACCCTGTAGAGGGCACTGATACAGATTTAAAAAGTCCATCATATGCAAGTATATAGAATGTACTTTAAAAGTCACTGTAAAACACCTTCAATTGCTTTTGAATTCATGAAAAAATGAAAATGTGAGAACTATTTCTACAATACTGAAATGGAGATATGTTGATATAACACACTTTGGTGCCTATTAGATCAAATTGAAACAAAAGTGCTAGTATCTCCAATTACTGAAAGTCATAATTTTTGTTTTGCAGATATGAGAAATAAAGGAAGCTATAATATCAGTTCCCCACAAGTTGTTAACAAGTTTCTATTTGATATTCCTACCAGTTATCTTGATTATTGCCTATTATGCCTGCCTTTTTATTCCTGCTCTTTACAATGTTCTGGTTTTCTCTCTGGAAGTAAATTACACAGGTGAACGCAACACATTCAAACCCAGCATTATCACAAAGTAAAAGGGCAAACAACTTAGGTAAGTTTTTACTGCAGTTTAAAACAGAAATTCTGCAGCTCTGAGAGAGAGGGTGAACGTGCAACAGTCATTTTGTCACTTAATATTTTCATCTGCAAGTCAGCATAGCAGTGAAGGAAACCTTTTAATTTAGCAACAAAATGTAAGCAGGTGTATTTCAAACCAATTAACTGCAATGACTGCAAACCATCAATGGTCAGGTTAGCAAATGTGGCTATGTGCAATCTGTATTAATCACAGGAAAGACAGCATATTTTCTGCAGGAAAGGACAAGATACTAAAGCATACTGCAGTATTCTAAAGTTAGCTGAAATACACATCTTTTGGCAAAGACTCAGATTTTTTTTGCAGGCAAGAACCACACGAGAGTTGCCACATAACTTGCAGGGGCTGGGGGAAGAGGGTTTATGTCAGTAATTTACTGCTAGATCTACCACTCAATTTTTGAGATGGGACTGAGCTGGTCACAGAGTAATTTATCAGTGCCAGTCTCAATTCTCCCTTCTGTGTCAGGGGGCAGTCTCAGGACTCAGATTACAACCACAATTCAGATTACCTGGAAAACCTTGTAACAGCTTGTCCAGCTCTGCTGCAAGTCTTGTGGCATAATCCTAGTCCTGTCCTTTGCTCTTTCACTGTGACTCAGGAGAGATTCAAAAATCACACTGTTGTCACTGCTGCAATTCACCTATCATAAATTTACCATAATACTTTTAAGGTTTAAGTACTTTCCATTGCCTTGTTATGTACCAAGGCATGTCTGCCTAAAATTAACAACACAGGCTTTACTTCTGCATGAAAATGTGGTGTGGTCAGCAGCAAGCAAAACCTGTCATTCATGTCCTCTTAGACGTTAAACTGCATTATGTTCAGGCACTTGCAGAATAGAATACTGAACACCAGGCACTGGGATTGTCATATCTAGGGAACAGAATATCTAACAATTTAAGAGTCATTGGAAAATCAATGCTTTTGCTTTACCATTTTTAAGCTAAAATTACAGAAAAAATCTATTTTCTATGTCCAGCTATCAACAAAAGACCTTACCAGGTTCAGAGAAAGGTTAAAAGTAAGAAAATATAACTTTTCTTACTTCGCCTTTTCTTTAGATTGACTCTGAGGTGTCTCTCTATATTACCCAGTTAACAAACTGTCATGATGCTTACCAATCCAGCCTTTCAGCTTTCACTGAAGAGAACCTCACTTGGAAAGACATCTATTCTTACATTCTTAAGCTTCTGAAGGAATTTATTTCTTTTAGATTCAATATTCTTGTACTTTAGTCTCCCTCTGGCCCCCAGACATCTTATCACCGTAAGTAATATGTTCTGGGGTTTTTTTCAGCAGGATACTCCCTCTGCTGCTTTCCTTGTTTTGTCTTAAAAGTTCCTTTTAATATCTATACTAACTTTTCATATTAATGCTATACCAAAATGAAAATGTTTTGAGTTACTGTTAGTTTTGCTGTCATAAAGAAAAAAAAAAGAGTATGTTCACAAAAAATTCAAATTCCAAAACTCTAATTGGTCTTTTGCTTTCATCCTAAATCTAAATATAAATCAGATGGGCAAGACCAAGAACAACAGTGAGAAGGGAAAAAAATGCAGCTATAAAAAGCCTGAAAGCAGTCCTGACAGCTGAAACATGAAACAAACTTGTTAATAAATAGTCTTTTTACACAGTATGCTTTATCTATCGTATTTTCTCTGCTCCAGACTGTAAATGTAAAAACAGGTTTAAAAAGTAGTCCATCAATCAGCAATGCTGCTAAGTCAAAAATAGCAAAAATAATACAACTGGTTTGCTTGATATGAAAAGAAATATTTTTTTAAAGGTATTTTTCTTTGATGTTTAATGAGAAAAGATTTTCAGATGTACATAGCAATTCTACCTCATGCTTTCAACTAGAAATTGGGAAAGGAATATTTCAAGTGAACCCAGCATTTGGCTAACACCTGTATTTCAATTTGTTGGTCTTGGATACATCTTGTGTCTTAGCATGATATCCAGGTACTTTGAAAGCTTTATATGCTGCCAGAGTTAGACCTTTAACCACCATAACATACTTACTTTGCAGAAAGTGATGCAGAAAAAGGACACGAGAAAGCACTATTCCTAGTTATACTGTAAGTGGTGTAACCTATAGTACTTGCTGTCACTTCTGTCACTCTCTATGTATCTGATTGGTTTAGAATGATGATGACTTAAGGGTAAAATCTCCACTTGAGCTAAATGACATTTTGGCATTTGTAAAGGAATAAGGCTGCCTGGAAAAACTGAAAGGCATTCATGATTGTGTGTGTGTATACCTATGTGCTTAGACACATGCTCTACAGTCTTTTTCTAGTGTGCTTACAAAATACGTTTCGAATGTTTTACAAACCTATGCTCCAATAGGTTCAATGAAAACCAGGATAATTGCTAAAGCGCACTTACAATAAAACTGAACTCTAATGCTTTCTAAGCAGGAACAGATAGATAAACATATCCCACTATACTCATTACTGATATTAGCGTTGTCAGGATCAATACATGTGTTCTTCATATATCAAAACAGTAAAATTTATAGTATGCATATTCACTTCAGTTTATCTGTGAATGTAACATATACCATCAGGAAACACCAGTATGTAGGTTTTAGTGTGGGCTACCAATTACAGTATGATGATTTCTGAAAGGAGAGGTCTCTAGTTGCTTTGCCTTTCTAAGTGAAGTGTGCTTATAAATGCAGCTTTCTCATCTTCCAGTATCTTTGATACTGGTTTTGTATATATATTTGCATCTATTCTATTTTATTATTATTATCCTCATTAAAGCTGTTTCAGTTTTCTTTTCTAATCCATAAGTCTCTCTCTCTTACTCCCTTTCTCTTCCCCTTAGGCGAAGGAGAGGGGTTAACAGAGGATCTGCTGTAGGTCTAACAGACAGCCCTGACGCTAAACCTTGACTATTGGAAAAAAAACCCTAAAACATCTTTAATGATGGCAATTATATCACCATCACCAGTGATGCTGCAGGGCATGCACTGGGGAATTCCCAGACTGGACTCAGCAGCAGGCAG
>VYZX01021105.1:0-22670 GCA_013401335.1 Brachypteracias leptosomus | reverse complement strand
ATTCAGGAACACGTGGGTTGGGATCAAAAGCAGAACAGACAGAGTCCTCCTTGGATGCCGGCCATTGAAGAAGAGAGCTTGACCCTTGTGATATCTCAGCTTTATACTGAATATGATGTGGATATGGAATTGAATGCCTTATTGGTCAGTTTAAAGTCACCTGTCCTGCCTGCTCCTCCCTGCAACCTCTTACTTTATAGCACCCCAATGTTGTACACAAGATATAGCAGTGACCTTGGTTTCTACGTACCAATCCTTAGCAGTAACACTAAACATCAAGTGTTATCTCTTCTAGAAGCAGACACTGTCAGCAAAAATATGCCGTTAACTTCAGAAAGTGCAGTTACTTAGAGAGACTTAGGTAAAAAGTAAAATCTCTGTATAGAATTAGTTCAGTTCTAGATGAAACCAGGACAGAGGTACACCTGTATATTGTTTGGGGAAAGTCAGATGTCTGCAATACTTCCTAAAAATGAAATAGTGTTCCTCCTATTCGGAAGGCTTTATAAATTAAAATCCAAATGAACTCATCTTCTATCTTCTAATGAGAATACTGCTCCAGGACAAAGCAAGATATTTTTGGTCTGTAGTATCATCATTATAGGATGAGTATTTGGAGACAAATACTTTTTCCATTGAACCTAAATCCTACAGTGCTTTGCAGCCTGACCCTTATCTCCAACAATAGAATTTTGTTTCCAGGCAGAAATAAATCACAAGCAAGTACTTTAGGGAAAAAAAAGAAAATGGGTATGCTGGCGCTCCTTTATGATTCACCCTTCCCTCCTGTGAGTAGCTGTATCTTAAAAATAGAGATAGGTCTTACTGCTGTAATTTAAATGTGCATTTTCAAAACTACCAAAGCCTGAGGACATGTGTGTCAGGCTTAGCTTAGGTTTTAAGAGTTATAAGTTGTTACAAAATCTGAACCCAATTCATGTCCAATTCCTGCATCAAAACCTCCTAAATGTATGTATTTTCCAAACAAGCTGGTTTAAGTGTTATCTCAGCTTACTAATTATGAGGCAATTTTCCACTAGGCTTTGACCCTATACAAGCCACCTAGATTTGCCTGGTATCATGCAATTCAGACTCTTCAAAACTAGAACTACTTTAAATTTTATCTCTGGATTCTGCATAGCGCTTCAACAGGGAATATGGAATATAATTTGGAGTATGATACAGATAAATATTAATTCTTACATTGGTCACAACTATCCAATAATGTAATCTTGGTGTTAAAGGTTTAACCTGGAAAACAAGATTCAATCTGGAAGTTCAAATCAGTCTCTCGATCAATACTGCCCTGTACCAGAACAGAGCAATCAGTCTCTTCATTAATGTTGAGAATCTGCTGTCTGTGTTCTTTTCAGAAAAACTTTTTTTATCAAGGTTTGTCTCTCTTTACATACATTCATGAGACCAATCATTCAGTCTCTTGGCATGTTTTTTTCAAGTACCAAAAATCCAGATCTTTCTTTTGCAAACAAACTGTTAATGTAGTCCTCCAATAATCTACATAGTCACCTGCAGGCTGATGTAAGTACACACTGCTTGCAATCTGAGCTTAACCAGAAGATATAAATCTATTTGTGCAATGTCCTGGATAAGAAACACATTAATTCTCACCACTTTTACCCTGCCTACAAAAGTTCCAGTTCACAGACAGATTGAAGCTCAGATATATATGTTTGTAATCAGTTCTATAGTTGTATCTCAAGAGTAATACTCTGACAAGTTATTCTGTTGCCAAGTGGATAGACTCCTGCAATAATATTATCTTTCAATCAGAGCTCTCATACAGACAAGTCTGGACTTTAAGTACTTCCTTGAGATCTCAATAAGCTTATCAGAAACTTAATTTACCCAGTACCTTTTGGGATACATATCAATGTAGTCATTACTGAGGAAATACAGAAATCTATACATGTAATGCATTTTTGTTACTGACAGATGATGATAAAAGAATTCTGGCTCATTCAGTGTTCAAGGTGTTGACAGTCTGGCATATCTGCTTAAAGATTTAACTTTTTACTACAACATCAAAAAGTAGTTTTACTGTGGTCACATAATTTGGCTGTGCAAGCCAGCTTAAAGTGATTAAGTGCTTCCCTTCATCTTGTGTCACTTCAGTCTCCAAAATCCATCTGTCCTGATCCAACTGAACGTGGCAAATCCAAGATCTTCTTTCCCATTCATACTGAAATTCCTATTCAGTCTCTGAAGGCACTAGATATACTGTAATAATGAAATACATCAAATAATCATTTATTTTTCTACATTTCAGTACTTGTTATAAATATTTTATTTCTACTTTTCCAACCTAATTTGCAATTCACATATATTTCCTCATATTTCTGTCTAGTTCCTTTTTATAGCCATAAGCCATATTTCTACTTCATCATTTCCTTTTAACTACTCTGGAAGACCCTTCTGTATTTCAATTACCTGCAGATTCATGGTCCTACATCATAATCTTAAAATCAAAACTAAGGTACAGATGCACTCCTCTGCATGTTAATTATGGATATTATTAGAATTTTATTAGAAGATAAGTACGTAGGTATCTTCTGAAGTTTCCTTGATAGATCAAGGCCCTCATCTTTCATCTAGTGAAGTAAATGGCTTTGATCAAAAGCATACTGAACCCACTATAAGCATGTACTTTTGTGTAATGAAAAAGATACTTGCAGCCCTTCACAGTCTTTTCCCTGACATTGTTTTGGAGTCAAAGTAGATTTGACCTACACGTGTCCTGCTATTAATCTGAGACAGTTTCCATTAAAACTAAGTATGTTATCTCCCATCCTTCTCTGACTTCCACCTTTCTACATAACTTTGCTATTAGACAAGGAAGAAGGCCATAACAGCCTGTAAAGTTTTTCTTTTGTTTTCTCCAACTAGTGCTAGCAAACATATGCAATCCTTATTACTGTCGCTAATCTCATGATGGGGCTTATTAATATGTTTGAAATATGGGAGCAAAGATAATTATATCAGCTCACACAATACAGATATGGAGCTCCATATCTGTAAAGTACTCTGGTATGATAAAGCCAAGTTGTGATAATATGCTTATACTCTCACCAATGAGTGTGATCAATACAGTGTTTTCAAGTTCTGCTACAGGAATATTGTAAAGAGATCATATTGCAATTAAAAGGCATATGAAGTAAAAGCATAGGGCAGCAAATTTTGGATTAGTATTTGAATAACAAAAGCAATAGTGAAACAGATACACTTGCTCTGTAACTGCAGAGGGAGTGAAGAAGAATCCATGATGCTATAGATGCTGTTCATTCATTGGGACAGGGAGAATATAAGGGATGGAGAAACATGTGACCACGTGCAGAAAGGAACCTGTGAGCCCACCAGGAACTTGGCATCTTATTCCTGCTTGTTTCCCAGCTCTTTGGCAATATGTTTACTTCATCATACTTTTCTCTTCCTACAAAACTCTATCATACATGTTAAACTTGGTGGTAGGAGGCATTCCTGCAAAAAGGGGCAAGAGTCAGCTGCAATTCTAACAGCTCTAACAGAGCAAAAGTTGAATATTTTTTCTTTTTCCCTAAAATGATAAAGTAGAAAAGAGGTAAAACAGTTAAAAGAAAAAGTAATAATAGAAAGAAGATAAAGAAGTCTAAATTAAAGCAGACAACTGCCTAATTTTAAATTGTGGAAATACATAGCTGAAATATATTTAAGACGAAAAGTACTACTTCTGAGTCCATATTTTTATTATCTGGGAAATATATTGATATCTGGATTACCAGCCTGTTGCTACGATACCTTTCTCCCTGGAATAGGCTGCCTATGTAAAAGTTTACAAATAAAAATGCTACAAAAATAATCAATGAGAAGCTGTAAACTTAATCTTTCAAGTTTTCATTAACCAATAATTTCTTATACTGCTTTACAATAGATTGCTTTTCAAAGCTCTGCATTACAAAAGCATGCTTCTGAATTGAGAAAAAAAATCATATAAAATAAATCCCACATTGCCATAGTCATTTATAAGTGCCCATAAATGAGCATGCTTTAGAAAATTAATTACCAAAATGCATCATTCATTCAATCCATTCACAAAGAGATACTATTCACAGCTAAGCAGGAAAATAAAAACAGGTTTTCATTGTAGTACCACACTTAAATAATTATACGTGAGAGTTTAATCCCCAAATAAGCACAGCTTATATTTTTATATTAATTTTTTGTTTTCTTTGTTCTTCCATAACTTCTTTCCAACATTCACCCATGATTGTCAAAACACAGGCTTGAGAAAAAAACCCACAAAAATATTGCTAGTTGATGTTTGACGTTATGATACCTTGTCAGGTTTCACCAGTCATATCATGTCATACAGATTAATGCAGTCTGATTGATGCAACTCACAGGGACTCATCAACTTACATGTGTTTGCTGAAGAATTTTAAAGTATCATACAATCATAAAATCTACTATATGAAAGAAAGATTTTATTATTTTATTTTTCCTTGAAGATTTTTTTTTTTTTTTTCTCTTTTGGGAGATTTTTAAACAGTTTTCTTGACACTGCAAAGTGGGCCCTAGGGAATTAAAGCACAAAATTTTGAAACTAGCCTTTTATAGCATCATTATAAGATAGTTTACTAATGACATCTGATTTCAAGACAAGATGATTATCCAGAGATTAGAAAGAATGCTCTCAACTTCATTATATTACTTTTGAATAAACACAAAGGAAGACAATAATTTCCAAGTGATTTTTAGAAGTAAATTACTCTTTCAAATTACAGTTAGAAAACACCTTAATATGTTTTTCTACAGAAACTGCCTGAAACACTGGACATTAGGCAGCCTAATGAAACATAATTTGTATTTAATTTCATGACCTAAATGACAACATTCAAAACCTGATAAATCCTTCAACATGCGTATTTTCTTTGTGATATGTAAATACTGCCTAAATCATTCTTTGTGTGTGTGTATAAGTAGTTAAAATCAACACTTTTATTGTTTTAATCCTAAAATAATTTTTCTAGTTCAATGAAAGAATTTATTTGAAAATTCAATTCTAACTCTTGTTTATTTTCATTGTAGCCAGAGAAGGAAAATCAATTACTTGTATAAACAATGCTAGTAGAGAGATTCTTTGGTAGGACTCAACAAGTATGCAGTAATCCGTGAAACTCAAATGAATATATTAAAGCAGCACTAACTGAGGTTTTCTTAGCCTTTTTTTTTTTTTTTTTTTTTTGNTTTTTTTTTTTTTTTTAATTTGGGTGGGGTAACAATATAAATATACATACAATCAAGTGTATTTCTAGAATTAAGGAGAAAATCCTGTTTTTTTCACAAGGAACAATCTTATATCCCATGACAGGTTTAATTGAATACATTTTCATTAGTTGTTCTGGTTTCTATACCACTGATGTCAACAGGTGTTGTGGGAAATCAAGCGACTTTGAAGTTAAAGACAGTTGAGCAGTGCTTTGCTTTTGAAGTCTGATAGGAAAAAATTACCATGACATCTACAACTTATGATTACATTTCTTAATGGCAGGAAACCTAATCCTCTGTGCCATTTGTAAGATGTTTTATTTTTTAATTTATGACAGGTGCTTTGAAATTTCCTGTATTTATTGTATAAGATTAACTTTCTTAGTATTTAATATTCTGATCAAGTTTGAACCTTAGCAGGATTCAGCACAATTCTCTTTCTTCTTGTGTTATATCAGTTTTTGTCTTAGGTTCCACTACTATGGTAAAATTCTCGCATAACTACTGTCTATGAAGAATTGCTGCTGACTCAACAAAATACTGATGTCTCTCTCTCCTAATGTCGAATTTGGTAAACCAATACAATTTAGTGTATTATATTGGATACTGCAGCATCAATAACTGCCTGCTTGTAAAAGCCTTTTCTTTTGGTTTAGCAGTATTAAAACAGATTGCTTGGGTAGATGTCCTGATTCGGCCAGGATAGGGTTAATTTTCACCAGGAGTTGCTATCCGATCCCATATTAACTGTCATGTCCGGTACACCAGCTGCAGGCAGAGCAGTCCCGGCTTTTTCTGTCCCCGGTTCCCTCGCTCTGTGGCTGTAGCTGTATCCCCGCGGTCTGTACCTTTATACCTCTTGTTTTGTACATTGTTATCCCTGTTGCTGTTACTGTTGTTGTGATTGTTGCTTTTGCATCGCTGTATTAAATTCTCCTTCTCTCAACCCGCAGAGTTTGTATTTTGCTACCTCTCCCGTTCCCGTCCGGGGTGTGGGGGGGCAGAGGCCACGTGGTGCCCGGTTCCGGCAGGGTTTAAACCACCACAATAGAGAAGATCGATATCAGACAGGAATGAAAAGGGAAGAAAAGCTAACCCACATATAATGGCGAGAAACAACTTTGAGGCTTAAGAAGAAAGTTCAGTCATGCCTTGACTCTCGACTTCCTGGATCTATTATAATGCTGTATCTGGCGTTACGTGGAAGTAGAACTACCTAATATATATATATTTAAAAGGCTTAAAGTTGCTAATAATGCATTTATTAGTTTTATAGATCACAAAGGGATATCATAAACCAGAACCATCTTATACTTTCTACACAACTGAACTTTCAAACTAGTAGGTTCATTTCAAACTCTGTAAAGCAGGCATGCCCAGATACTGACCTAAAGCTAAACACTGCTGACTGATGAAACAATTCAAGTTCTGTATCTTATTCTAGATTATGAGTGGATAGCTCAAGAACCGCCTAAGTTCAGATAAGCTTTTATTAAGTAAAGTTAAAGCATTTATCTAAAACAAACTTAGGTAACCAATTTTTTAAAATAAGCTAACACATTTCTAATATCAAATGAGTTACTAATATATATATGTAATGATCACAGTAGAATATCAATGAGAATTATTTTTATTATTTTATTGAACAAACATTCAATTCAAAACAAGGTTTTCACTTAGTACACTTCAGCTGAGCTGCCTAAAGTAAAGCAAAGCACATACCCTTTTTTTTGCATGGAAGTTAGACTTGATAATTTGTATACAGAAAAAACAGAGTATATAACAATAGTTTCTATCATTGTGAAGGGGTATTATCTAAAGAAATATCATAGGTGACACAAAATAATGCTTAATGGAAACACAGAAAAACCAAATCACTGTGGTAAGGATGATCTGTACCATAGTTGGTCCTGCAGGGTTTAAATTCAAACCTGTCTTCAGAGGAATTGTTTTTTAGATTATGCAATATCTTTTGGTTGGTAAAGGAATCACTGATGATGAGAAGACCTTTTCCTTTCGAGTGGACAAAAATTTTGTGGAAGACTGATAGATTAATTATTACTAAGGGTATTAAAGAAAAAAGGGAAAACAAACAAACAAACCAACCCAACCAAAAAACCCCTTTAGAAATCTTATTATTACTGTACCTGTTACTTTCAGTCTGTCAGCTCCAATGACAATCTCATCTTCATCTGCAGAAAACAACACTTTTCCACCTTCATTTGTCCTCACTTCAAATCTTTTACACTGGGCCTCCACAGCATCAGCTCCTGAAGTCAAGGTGAATGTTTAATCTAAGATATTTTGTAAGAATGACAGTAATCATCATCATACATGGACTATCCAAAACATATGGAATACATGGGCTTCTGTAAGTCCGGTAGGCAGATAATTTCTATTGGAAAATATTGTTAAATTTATTTACAGAGCAACTATTTCACTATTGCATAATAGGATAGAATTTGAAGTAAGTATGAAAAACATCTGTTACAGTGTCATGTGCAGAAGTCAACATAAGACTTTAGGGTGTACTTAAACCCTGAGATCTTGAAATGCCAATCCAGACAGAGCTTTCTGGGGTTTACTCAACTTAAATTGAAGTTTCTTACCAATAAAAAAGATAACACACGAGTTTATTCCACAAAGACCAACAAATCAACACAGCAGAAAAGAGTATTTTTCATTCAGTTCTACTACAAACTTGAACAGCAGAGGAACAAAACAAAAAACCTCAACAAAACTAACAAAACAAATTACCTGAGATGTCACAATTTATCTCATATTCTATACAACAGAACTCCCAAATGTCTCAAAGCTCCAAAACCCTAAAATAATTCTGAAATCAAACAGACCTATGAAATTGCGTCTAACAGTGCAACAAAGAAAGTTTGCAGATACCAAAATTATGTTAAATTTACTATGCTTTTCAATTTACAGGTCTTATCCTTATTCTTCAGTGTTTTGTCTGCTAAATTGCTTTTGACAATTTAAATTTTAGTTTATTAATAAGTGAAAGCAAAACATTACTTCTGAAAATGGTGTTAAAAAGCAATGAACTGCATATAGTATAACCAGCTGTAAGGCAAATTACAGGATTTCAGGGAATAATTCTCTGTCAATTTAGTCTTTGATCTCTAATTAGATTTCTAATGTACATGTGGATCTATACAGATCTACACAGATCTGAATGATCTATATGAGTATATCGTTTCAGTTTATCAATCTAGCTTATAGGTTTGTAAAACCCACCTGCTTCCATAATGTGGAAGTTTTCAGCTTAATATGCAAATGCACATTATCAAAATATATAAGAAATAAAAAAGCTTTGATAACTAATTTTGGATGAGGAATTGCAATAGCCGCCCTTAATTTGCAGAATCAGCTATAAAATCAAAACAACAATTCCTCTCACTTTCAGATGAATTTATATTCGTACTGTGAAAAATTTCTGGTTATTTTTAGTTCATGAATGTAAAAAGATGAAAAAGAATCACAAAAGTACTTCTCATGTCCCATTGCCTTGCAGTTAGACAAGTTTATTCTGTTGTACAAACGTAAAATGGTATTTTCTCCCTCTCTGTACATAACTGCAATATACAAGATGATACTATTATTTAATTCATTTGGAAGAGGGAGAAAATATAATAAATTATAGATGGTTTAAATTACTTGTAGAAATTACAGATGACCTTTTACAGATGACTTTAAGGCCAAGAGGGATGGGGCTTTGAGCAATTTGGTCTAGTGGAATCCCTCACAGCAAGGGAGTGGAACTAGATATCTTTAATGTCCCTTCCAGCCCAAACCATTCTATGATTCTATTCTATGTTCCACTGATAATTTACACACAGTCATAATTCAATGCTTTAAATGATATGATTGTCATGAGTAAACACTGTTCACAATAGTAAACCCAAGGTGTAATCCTCTTTAGACAGCAGAGCACAAAAATGTTTATTCTAGAATGCTTCTCATGGATCACAATTGGGAAAACCTACAAGAGGCTAAAAAGATCAATGCTTTCTTGGTGAATGTAAGTGCTTACAGAAACCTTGTGCTTTGAAGGAAGATGTCTGAGATAACATCAAAGCTATTGCTGAAATTATTGATGACAAAATAAGTGGTAGTTTCATATTTGAAGTTAGAACGTATCCTGCTCTTTAGACATTTCATTATAGTTGGAAGAACAATTGTACCCTCTCTGTGTACCAGCGATATTTTACCACTGTGCTCACTAGAGGGGAAAACACCAGGCTTGTTACTAAGTTGTCTAGGTTGCCCTAGTAAAATCGTGCACTGAAAGGTTCAAAATCAAATAGCCTTACTCCAGCATACAGTGAAAACACGTTACATAAAGCTTTTACAAATTCTAGCTTTTATTAATTGATATATATTTTCTTATTGCTTCTGTTGAAATTTCTTTCAGAATTGAAGAAAATTCTGATGTTATCAAAACATTCCACTTTGATACACTTTTGGAATAGTGTTTACTTTTGGTTTGGAAATGTTTGTTCTCAATTTTGAAATATTTAAAAGGCATACAATTAAAAGACATTAATTTAATGCAAGTTTTAAGAAAGCCATATTAAAATTGACTTAAAATATATTCCTTTGAAAAAAAATTAGAAGCAATCATTTTTTGTGTTTTAGCCACAAGTTTGATTTCAAATCTCAAAGCCTTTCTGGAACTGTATATTTATTTTTTGCACATCTAGTTTTCAGTCATTTTGTAAATTTCATTCTATTCCAAGATAGGTCTTAGAGTAGAATGTATTGCACTTCACAAGGGCTGCATTTTGAATTATTGTTGGAAAGCATAGGTAAGAATTCTGTTGCAGAAATAAGTTTCAGTTAACAGGAAATATGAATTTTTTTAAAAAAAAGTAAGCTCATGGTTTCAGGTTGCTTAACAACTACCATAATGTTCTATGTGAGACTCTTGCATACCAAAACATAATATCAAATACAGTGTTTGGTAAACTATCATAATAATCGAGAAGATTACACACTTCAAACACCACTGTATATGAAGCATGGTAGTCTTATTTCATAGAATCATAGAGTGGTTTAGGCTGGAAGGGACCTCTAGAGGTCATCTAATCCAACCTCCCTACACAAGTAGGGGCATCTCTACCTAGGTCAGGTTGCTCAGAGGCTCATCAAGCCTGACCTTGAACGACTCCAGGGATGGGACCTCCACCACCTCTCTGGGCAGCCCATTCCAGTGATCTATCACCCTCATATTAAAGAGCTTTTTTCCCCTGTTTTGCAGAAAGAAAACATGTTGCACAAGACTTTAGGGCTACCACCAGTTCCTAAACTGCAGGTAGTTCCTACCAGGAAGTGCATTCATGGTGCTAAGTATCTGGTCCCCCTGTATGTGCCAGACTGATGTGGCATCACCTGGACTGGTGTGCCTGCCAGGCACCCTGCCTGAGTGCTTGCATTTCCTTTAGACGGAAATTGTAGCAAGGAGGAGGAGGAAGAGCTCTCAAGTCTCATTTCAACATTCAGAGAGCATAATTCAGTCAAGTTTTGGGGAAAGAATCTGAAGACAAAAAGCTGAAAATACATCCTACATCTAGGAAAAGGTCACTATGGATATTTGTGCTATAACAGGTAATAAACCCAGGGAGACCGAGTACATAAAAATTTATGTGAAGCACTGTCTGGAGAGCTGTTTGTAAAAATACCATGCACATTCATGGAGACAAGTAATGAGAACATAACAAAGGGGACAAACTTTTTAGCCTATTGTGATAGGACAAGGGGTAATGGTTTTAAACTAAAAGAGGGCCAATTTAGACTAGATATAAGACATTTTTTATGATGAGGGTGGTAAAACACTGGAACAGGGTGCCCACAGAGGTGGTCGAAGCCTCATTCCTGGAAGCATTCAAGGCTAGGTTGGATGGGGATCTGAGCAATCTGATCTAGTTGAGGATGTCACCCCAAGCAGGGGTGTTTGGACTAGATGACCTTTAAAGGTCCCTTCCAACCCAAACTGTACTAAGATTCTATGAAAAACAAAACACTCCATTCAACTGATTTGAAAAAAATTAATAAAACTAGTGTTTATTGGCATAGTTTGGGAGACTTGCTTTTTAACAGCGATGAGTCACAAAGCAAGGAGTCCCCCAGAGCCTGCTGCCTGCCTCACAAGAGCAACAGCATCAACCTGCAGGGACAGGAAAGCAAAGCTGGAAAAGGATAGAAGGCTGGACCTGTCCTTATCCTGCAACCATAATTACAGGTCAGGAAACCAAAGAATAATCACAAATAACTTAATGCTAACTAGTTTCATCTTTATATAAGAGCTAATGATTGCTTAGTTACCTAGAAGAGGTATTGTAAGTACTGTGATGCTGTTAATTTACACATATGGAGGTTGATAATTCTGTAAAGAAAAGGGACTAACAAAAAACATGAGAGAAGTCAAAGAGAAAAAAGACCTGTCACATTATATATCACTGCAAGTGACAGCCTATGTTTCAACAACTGCCTTTCAGGACTTGTGATCTATTTAGGATAATACAGCTTTTCATGAAGAACAACTTACAGAAAAATGATCTGGAGTTTCTACAAGGAAATGCATATATTTTGCATATTCCACATTTTTTCTTCTTCAGTATCGTGTTGTATAAAAGTACATCTAAATTAAACTAATCCAAAATATCATTACAGGACATAACTCTACTTTTTTATGCTAAAAAAAATGGACTTTTATTTTATGTTGCACTTGGTACTTAACAGTGCATCACTTAGTACTACTAACTTACTGCTGAAACAGTGGTTATTCTATTCAAGTCACTTGACAGATTACTAACAAAACATAATAAATGTTGAGTTTGTCTGTTTGACTTAGAACCAGATGTGGATGTTATGAAAATGGTTTTGAAAAGTTAAACTGCCTACAGAGTAATCAATGCTAGCAAAATGGAATTCTGTTTCATTACATTTTCAGTTTCCAGTTGAAATAAGAGTAAGCAGTTGCATGTGCAATGTATTAGTGTATTTTCTTAGCTGTAATGCAAATTGCTGTGTTCCAAAAACACTCTACAAACATAAGTGTCTCATAATATGTCTGAATCTTTAATAGTACTACTAAGAAAAATGACATACCACCTCTTAGAATATCATGCATGAACAAAGCAAACATTTTGAAATTTTTAGCACAAACCTGTGGAACAATCCCACCATCCACTATTCAGCAAATCATCCCCGCTTGAATAATGCATACTGCAGTCCAGAGAAACATGTAAGAAAATCTACCATGCAACCACTGTTTGGAAAGGTAATTTCTACCAAACACATGGCTATCTGAAAAGCTTTCTAGCTGTGCTACATTATACAGTACTACTAACCTACTTAATACTAGAGATGCAGTCAGCTTCTTAAAATTTCAAGACAAAAGCTGTGTTTATTTTGAATTTGTTCAGTATCTAGCTTGACTTTCTGAGGAGGTAATACCACAATATTAACCATGAAGAATGCATGCTTTCAATATTTTGAAGTCAATGATGTCTTGTACTACTTTATAATTAATCAGGAAAACAATTTGTAACCATTACTTGGAACTATAACAAATGCTGTGAAGAATTTACCAGTTTTCCAAGGTTTAGATATGATTATAAAGATACAATTTTAAAGATGGAAGGCTAAGCATTCCGTTTACCAAATACAATTTAATGCTGACCAGGTAAAAATCTCGATTTGTATAATACCATTATCACATGACAGAAGTATGAACTGTTGGTGTTTGTTATTAAGAGATCATAGAATCTTAGGGGCTGAAAGGGGCCTCTAGAGATCATTGAGTGCAACCCCTGCTGCCAAAGCAGGATCACCTAGGGCAGGCCACACAGGAACGCATCCAGGTGGGTTTTGAAAGTCTGCAGAGAAGGAGACTCTGCAACCTCTCTGGGCAGCCTGTTCCTGTGCCCTGTCACCCTCACAGTAAAGAAGTTTCTCCTCAAGCTGAGGTGGAACTTCCTATGTACCAGCTCATACCCATTGTTCCTTGTTCTATTACTGGGCACCACGGAAAAGAAACTGGCCCCTTCTACTTGACACCCACCCCTCAGATATTTATAGACGTTAATAACGTTAATTTGATGAGATCAAATTTTCTATATGTGATGTGTGCATAGATAGTTTGGGTAGGTTTTGTGGGGTTTTTCTGGTGGTTTGTTTTGTTTGATTGGTTTTTTGTTTATTTGTTTGGGGAGTTTTTTTGCATTACTACAAAGCTTATTGTTGTGGAAATTGCTGGTCATCCTGGGAAGCATACAGTGGGGGCTTTTTACTGTTTGGAGAGCATGTACAGTCATTACAGCTTGTTGGCCAGTTCAGATTTCCCCTACCAGCAGATTGAACCACTTCTCAACTAATTCTGCGGTTAAGCATATTTTACTTTATAATGCACTATATCATGCTTTTCACTGTGAAAAAGGATATTCAGGTTTTGGGTCTTTTTTTTTCTTGAGTATTTTCCACAAAGCTCATCTCCCTTTAATTTTCCATAAGATAATATAATAGAGGTAATAATGCTTGCATGATACTTCTGAACATAAGTAGTGATGTAGAAAGTCATTACTTTGGAGACAAGACAGACAAACTAAAAGTCATAATTGGCCTAATTGCAAGAGTTTCCACCCAAGCATTACTTTAGACATAGTTTGTAGAATTTTAAGAATATCTAATACTGCTCATTACACAAAATATGTTCAGGACTTTAACCCTATATATTAAGAAGATGGTATATTCTTCCTTTCTTGGCAGTAAGGCTCTTCACTCCCACTTCTATCAACAAACAATGAAAGTAATGCAAATGTTAAAAACAGGGTGAAGCTAACATTTGCTTTGCTTTGTCTTCTGGTCTGTTTCCAGACATCTACAATGCATTTCCACTCATTCTTGTCTTACCAAAACATAAACTGAAACCGAGATGCGAACACCAAATACATAAGAAATTACATTTCTGCTCTTCTGTTGATAAAGACATTTTGTGTGCTTATACCAGATTTAGATGAACATGAGCAATTGTGTCCAGTTTCTAAATCACCTTCTGTGTCCACATGGCAGACAACAAATTCAGACATAGAAATAGATAAGAAATCAACCACTTTAAAATAAATACAGAGCATAGAATTCAATGGGAATTACCACAAATTTTTGATCTTTGTAAATACAAAACACAATGAACTTCAATGTAATGTCTTCTGATTCTTTAATGAAAAAATGGGTTATTTAAACATTTATTAAATGCAGGGTATTTTCTGATGACAAACTAAGTTACTTTTATGAGAAAGTGGATGTGTCTGAGATTGGAGGTAAAAGAAATAAAGCATTTTTTTATGGAGATATAGAGAAATAAAGATTCAACCCCTAGCTGGGTCTAAAACTGATATTTGTGAAATATACACCTAGAAAAAATTTTGTTAATATTCATAGGAATGTTAGTATATTATTTTGGCCACAAGGGGTCTCAGAAATTTTTCAGTGAATACAAATCCAATAATACAAAATGAAGGACTCATACCAGCTGAATAGAAGCATTGAGCAATTTGAATAAAGAGAGCTTTCAGCTGAGAGCAAGGCATCTACACAAACAAACATTCACAGCAACCAGAATATATTTTATGTTCTGTTTGCAGACAGCAGGTATGGGGGTAGCATGGCTCTTTCTTCCTCACGATCTACAGACCCACTGATATCCATAAAAGATTAGGGATATTACAGGTTTAGGACTTGGTCAAATGAAAGCTCACAGGAAAATTCTGCCCTCCAAGGCAGATTTTATTTCTAGAAACTTCATTAAAACAGGTAATTAAAATATTGTCTGTCACCTTTGCAATGGATAGAATCAATCCTTCCCTCAGTCTGCCTACCTAGTACATCTTGATGATGGAATCCCAGTTATGAAAATATACATGAAAGTTGTATAAAAGCTGCAACAGACAGCACTCTGTACTACTTCTCTATGAGGCTGCAAATGCACAAGAGCAAACCTGTACTTTTCCTCCTACTATCCCTATCACATGTTATTTGCTATCGGAGACTTTCAGAAATTACATGGCTAAACAGAACTTTGGTCTAATCTGATACAGCTGTCCATAGGTTTCATAATCTATGAGCAATAAACCTGGATGAATGTGTTTCCTGAAGGTTGCTTGAGCTTTAAATTAACATGTTTAACTGTGCTTCTGCAATGGCTAAAAGTATGTGCATTGTCTGCTCCTGTGTCTCAGCTGACAGGTTGTAACTTTAGCTATAGTTTCTTAACCACACATATGGGTCCTCAGAGAAGAAAGTTAAGCAAGCCAAAGGAAGATATGCCAGACACCCAGTTGCATGTATAAGGTTTCAAATTGTATGTTTTCCTCGATTTATAATCTCATTAAGTTTAGTTTATTCAAAACATGAACTAGATAGGAAACTCATTATACTTGCCACAGTCCTAAATTCATCTATCTGACCAACATTTCTCGTAATACTATAAACATAAGCATATGTAAATAACATATAATTGTGCTGCTAGCTCTCTTCTTCCTTAGGCCAACTCCAAATTCAGTAACATCCCCTCAGTATACCTTCATCTTTTATTCTTCATCTGTTTGCTTTTCTCTATCTTGAATCAGCCAAAGGTGAACATACCACTGAGAGAGAGCCCAGCAAGCTGTCCCAGCAGAAACTCACTCAGAGTGGCCCCAACAGGAACTCTCTTCTAACCAATCAGCCTGCTCCTGCTCCTGCTCTAGCCTTGCCCACCACCCCAACAACAATCACCTGGGGGAAGGCAGGACCTCACACAGCTGGGCCAGGTTCTGCCTCTGAAGCCTTGGGGAACAAAACATGTTGCTGGGTTGTGACTCATCCATAGGTCAACTCCAACTCAGGGCCCACAGCTCAGGTCCCAGCACTTCAATAATATAAATATATTTAAAGGAACATTATGTAAAAATGGCTAAATTTAAAAGTAATTTAAATCTATTGAAATATAAAATAAATAATTAAGATATTAAATTATAAATAAATATGTATTATTTTTTATTACCAACCTTATTGCATTATCTTTCCTATGGATGTTTTCCTCTATTACCCAGGAAACTTTCTTTGTGATATCAGTAAAAAGCCATATCACATTAAATTCTTCTTATAACTGCCTTTATCAACTTAGCTTTCACTGACAAGTTCAAATGTCCAGCTTATGCAAATGAATTAATTATAGCTCTAGGGTATTTTGGAGCACTCCAAAATGTGAATGGGAAAAGAAAGTTTATCAATTTTTGTTCCTTATGATGAATGCATCCTGAATAGTACTAAATCCTAAGTTTTCCAAGTTTTCAGCATTATCCTCAACCTTGGAATTTTTAACTTTCTGTGATGTGATTGGTGTTTCACAACTGAAATAACTCACAAAACTGATTATAAACTTTTCAAAAGCTGAGGTTTACTGAAGCATTACATTTCCACACAAAATCAGTTGGAAAGTTTCCATTGTCTTTGATACCTTAGTTGTTAGGCTATAAGGTTACTGTTGTTTGGCCATAACTTGTTTTATGAAAGTCCAAAGTTGCCTACTAAGTAACTGAAGTATATTATTTGCAGTGTATTTCACTGAAAAGAAATGAGAGCTAAAAAACAGACAGAACAATACACAGTGTGAGATACCTGACTATATGTCATGCTTAGTGAACAGCACATTCAAATCAAATAGCAAAAGCACACACAAGACAGTAAGGGGATCATGACATTTCTTCATTACATTGATGAAACTCAAAGACAAAACAAGAATGTTGCATTTCTTTCTGAGAAATATAACGTCTTGCACATCGTAAGGTCATTCATTCCTCTCTAAAACTCTATTTATCATTATATGCTTCCTCTAGGTCAGGCTTTGAGTCTGACTTTTCTATTTAATGCTCTAAAAATTTCCCAGAAATTCTACTGAAAATCACTTATCTGTAAATCTCCATAACCTTGCTTTTTCCTTTTCTTAAAAACAGATCTGATATTTGACCTGTTTGCATCCTCTGAGACCTTATCTCTCATCCACGTACTCTCTAAAATAATTGCTAACAGTGCAAGTACCGTTCTGCAGCCTGCTTTTTCATTCTGAGGTGAACTGGACAGGAACTGAATGAAGTGAAATACATTCATGTCACCTAATGGTTCGTTACCTCTTCTCTTCCTGATTTTACCCTGTGACCTTTTTTACTAAATGTTATGTATCTTTCTTTGTGAAGATTTAAAAAGTAAAGCTTCTCAGTTTTGTCTGTCTTACTGGTAATAGTCTCTGTAAGCATTAGACACAGTCATTCTGAAATTTGTTTCTAATCTGAAGGTATTTTGAACATTTTCTGGTGGTTTATTAGTATAAATTAAAAACTAACTTAAATATTTTTACTTGTATTCTTTATATACATTTATTATTTAGAGTTTAGTTTTCAATTTTCCCTCCTCCAACCTCAGATCTTATTAAAAAGATCCAAGTTGTTTTTCCAGATACTTTTGGCAATTTTCCATGGACTTCAAATATAACCTATTGTGACTAGAAAATACTGTATTGTTATTGCATATAATATTATTCACAACATACTGAATCACACCGTTAAGAGGTTTCTGAATGCAAATTAAACTTTTTGAGATAAATAATTGAATTAATCACACTTTGAGAGAAGATGACTGAAAAACAAGGATACAAGCTACCAGACTACTTAGAAGCTTTCTTGGAAAAGGAATGTTAAAAAAAATCTTTCATATCTTTATAAAATTAATTCAACCAATTCACCAAAGTGTCTGTTTCTTAGATTACTTCCTTTAGCTAGAGAGTACAAGTATGCTGAAGTTATCTATGCAAAAGGTATTAGCATTTCATATACACACTTTATCTGAGAAAGATTTAATGAAAGAATGTAGAAATTATTAAAATATACACGGGATTTATTTGCAAAAAGACCACCACTGGGTACTACTAGGTAGTAAAACAAGAGTAAAAAATTATAGCCTGATGACCAGAAAATGATCATTTCAAACCCTTCTGCTACTTAGTAGATCGCCAAACTGCAGTTACAGATTTTCAAACAACTATCATCCACTATAATGATAGCACAAGATATTGATGGCTTAGCCCAGCTCTTGGGATTTTTGTATTATCCGTTTATGAAATTGTCTCCTTGCCTTTGACAGTAGGAAAAGGGCCAGGAAAGCTGAAGAAGCAGGATAAAAGATTTTGGCTCTTAGCTTCTGGAAGTGTCTCTTCTGATTAAGGTTCTCAATGGAGTTCATTGTTGACTTGTAACAGCAGATGTAATTCAATTGACAGATGAAAACATCTACCTCAGATTTCCACTAAATTCTGCATCTTTATCTGTGATTTGAATCACTCCCAAACTGATTATCTTCCAAATACACCACTTAGAATGGATATATTGATATCCTTGGGAGCAGAATCTTATGGTAACAGAACAAGTTTAGTATCATCAGGAAATCTGATATGTCCTCAAAGGAATGTATTATTTTTTATTTTGAAAAAAGTCTAACATAAGATGCAGATGGATGTATAAATCAGAGGCAAGACCTGCACCATAGATGGAATTTTTGTCTCAACTCACTGACAGCTTTTGCTTTGGCAGTATGGCAAGCCAACTAGAATCACTCCACCACAGAGAAGAATAGATGTGATACATTAGCATCTGGCTTCATATATAAGTTTCACAGAGTAAAGAAGTTAAAACCAAACATAAAAACCAACCCCCAAAACAAGCAAAGATCCAGAAAAGACCAAGCTAGAGATAGAAGATTATGAAAGGTCCTTTTCCTTCTTAAAAGACTGGTGAGTTTTGGAACCATCCTGTCATCTTTTTCTTTAACAGAAAACCACTTTCTCCATTCCAGAAGCAAAATGGGTAGGACACTTTTAGTGTCTAACAAATTTAAAGTGGTAGAGCATCTAGATGCCTTGGTAATATATGTGAGAGAAGAGCAACAAAACAGCTTCTCCAAACAAAACATCTATCCAAAACATCACAAAATGAAACTCGTGAAGTTTGGGGATTCTGTAGGAATAATTTATCTTAAAAGCAATGTAGTCCTTAATTTTGATTTGCAAAACATCCTTAGTCTGTATTATTTTGATCTATAACTGATGCTACTGATTCATTGAGTGATAACTATTCCCAGTGACTAATTAGTATCAGATTTATGGAATGCTTTTCTTCACAGGACGAAATCTAGTAGAAATTTTAAAATATTCAGCTAATCATTAATTCAGTGCCATCTGTTCATAATTCAGCTGCAACTGGAATATTTATCACCCTAGGAATAACCTAAGGAAAAAGAAGGTATTTTCAGAGATATATTTATGTTTATGGAAATTTTTAAAATTCATATTAAGTATACCTTTAAATGTCCTGTAGATGTTTGAGACAAATTACATCAAGACAGCTCTGCCCATCCACAAATGGCACAATTAAACATCACTAGTATTGGAATAATGTAGAATTTGAAACTCCATACCATTGTGAATGGAGGTAAAAAAATTAAAAGGCAAATAAACATAATTATCTTGATAAATAACCACAACAAACCAGATTAACTGGTATTTTCCAATGTGTTTAATCTGAAGATTTCAGTATACATTTCTCCTGGTTTCAACTGGGATAGAGTTAATTTTCTTCCTAGTGGCTGGTGTAGTGCTGTGTTTTGGATTTAGTGTGACAATAATGTTGATATCACACTGATATTTTAGTTGTTACTGAGTACTGCTTATCCTAAGGATTTTTCAGCTTCTCATCCTCTGCCAGTGAATAGGTGCATAAGAAGCTGGGAGGGAGCATGGCCAGGACAGCTGACCCAAACTAGCCAAAGGGACATTCCATACCATAGAACATCATGCCCAGTATATAAACTGGGGGAGAGCTGGGGAAAGGGGTAGGTCACTGCTGGGGCATCAGTCAGCACATGGTGAACAACTGCATTGTGCATCACTTGTCTTTTCTCGGATTTTATTACTCTCTTTTTTGTAGTTGTATTCCTTTTTGTTACATTTTTACTATTATATTTTATTATTATTGTTATTAAACTGATCTTTTCTCAACCCAGAACTTTTATTTCTTTTTTTTGATGTTCCTCTACATCCCACTGGGAGCGAGGAGCGGGCGAGCAGCTGTGTGATGCTTAGCTGTTTGCTGGGGTTAAAACACAACGACATTGAAGTTGGTTTTAGAACTGCATATTTTTATAGGACTCAGACAAATCAGTGCAATAACTAGAAAGTAAACTTCAACATTAGTGCTTTTAAAAATACACAATAATTGTAAGATTACAGCTAGATGCAATTTTTGATAGCCTAAAGAAATGTGAGAGGCAATTCTAGAAAATAGAAGGGGGTTTATTCTTTTTTTTATTACTAGTCATCTAATAGACATGATCTAGAAGTTGTGATCAAGAGGTGGTTCATGATCTTGTATGGACAAATAGACAACTTTCCAGCCTGACTATTCACTTGCAAAAATGTCTTTCACATACAGAAACAGGCTAATTTCCCATAGCTGGCTCACTAAAATAGCTGATAGAACTCAGAGTTTTTAAAGATAACTTAGCTGAGTAAAGACTCTTAAGTCNCTTGCTGACGGAGGTTTTGGTGGGGGGCGGGGGGGAGTGATAAAGGGACTAGGGGTGGGCACTGGGCACCCAGCCAAGGTAAACCCACCACAACAATCAAATTACTTCTCATCCATATTTTTGATAAATCTATTTGCTGTTATTTCAACATTTTTAATGGTAGTAATTTCCTCTTCCAAGTGTTCTCTGTAGCTGTGAAGTAAAGGAGAACATTGGAAAGATCTCACTTTTTCTCTTTCTCATTTTTAAAATTATGTATTTGTATTTAAGTTAAAAAATGGCTTCTCATCTATTTGCCCTTATTTTGTCCTTCACCTCAGTCACTCCTATTTTAATAATATATTCTTGCCAATATTAACGATCTGTCTGAACATCAGAAAAGAAAAAAAGGGTTAAAAAAAAATCTTAAAATTCTGTCAGAGACTTCCTAAGGGTCCAGATGCTGTAGGTAATTTAATTATGCTTAGCACCCAGCAGTAGCCTTGTGATTCTCACAACGCATGCAACAACACCTGTTTTTGCAGTTAAATGAATTATTAGCAGTTGATAAAGCTAAACACAAAGAGTTAGAACCATCTTTTGAAGATGTATGCTGTATCCCTCAAAATCTACTTAAATACCTCTGAATAATGACTATTCTTTGACTTTTGGCATCTCTCTCCTACAAAAGGAAATCACTTCTCCTTCTCTGCTCTGAACCTTTGGGTAGTAGTTATGCTACCCGTACTGGCCAACAGAATGTGGGTAACAACAGCAGGACAGATGGCAATGGATTAATGTTTAAACACTAACACTTCTGTACCACCATGCAAACCACTAATAACCTCTTCTCACTCCGACTCCCACTTCTGCATTTAAATTCAACCACTGATCATAGTTCCATGTCCTCTAGTATGGTATGGGGAAAAAAAAAAATTAGTATTGAGGATAAAATATTTGAAAATTGAAGCAGAATATCCTTTTTCCTAGTTTTCAATGCAAATTTTCAGTGGAAGCATCCAGACTTTCATTTAGAATACATTGAGGAAAAATAAAAAGCCTATAAAGCAGAAAAGTAAGTGAAGGACTGCTGTACCACTGGCAAAATAGGCATCAATAATGGAAATCTACTTCAGCACATGTCCAGTCTCACTACAGATGCTCTGGAGTCAGAGTTAACACTGAGATGGAATACTAAGGCACCTAGCTGATACTCATACCTAGTGTATCAGACACCCTTCTGCACAGGGTCACCACTACACTCTTGCTTCCCCTCCACAATTGCTGCCCGGAAAACACTGATTTCACTTTCATCCTTTTCCCATCACCTCTGAAGTGACAGTAGGTACAGAATATTAACTTTGCCCTCAAGAAAAGAGGCCTATGGCTGTAGCAGGAAGACGGCATGTGGCCAGTCCTCTGTGTGCCTGGCTATTCCTGCCAGCATCAACTGTTAGCAGCTGGGACCTGAGACTTCACTTAAACCTGGCTTCCAGCAAGATGCCTGAGGAAGACCTTCCTGCCTTTCTTCCTCCACTTCACAGATTGTACTCCTTTGAAAGAAAAATATCTCAAGTTGGAAAGACCTATAAAGACCACAGAATCCAACACCCTGCTCCTCATAGGACTACCTAAAACTAAACCATATAACTGAGAACATCATCGAGAACCCTTACCGGCTTGGTGCTGTGACCATTTCCCTGGGGAACCATGTTCCAGTGACCAACTACTCTCTCAGTGAAGAACCTTTTCCTAATGTCCAATATGAACTTCCTCTGATGCAGTGTTGTGGTTTAAGGTTT
>VYZX01021104.1:11332-48928 GCA_013401335.1 Brachypteracias leptosomus | reverse complement strand
GTCTCCTGACTGAACACAGGTTCTGTTCTCCTCTTTTCTCAAATAACTGTACCTCACACATCAGTGTGTTCCAGACTGAAACTGGCTATGGCAAAGAATGCCCTTCAGTTAGTTCCTTTTCTTGTTCTAAGATAATTTGTTGTGAGAACTGAAAAAAAATGAGTCAATTACTATGCAAAACAACAAACATTAGGAAAAAAATTGGGATATTCAGTTTTGTCTCCAGACTTCCCTGGTATCTTTATACATCTGCCTCCCAGATAGTAAAGACTTATAAAAGGGACTGCTCCTCTTCTAACAATAGAGCATCAAACATGTGGTTGCCACAAAACCAGTTATTACAGTACTGCTAATAATTATACTAATCTTGTGAAAATTAAAGTTCTAATGTAAAGCATCTTGGAAACCCATTTCAAAGATCTGAAAATACCTGCAGAGAATATTTCTTCATGTGGGAACACTCCTTGATTAATGCAGTGGGGTTTAAACTGTTCTCAGAATGAATGAAATAAAAGTTCTGGGGGAAGAAAATAGATAAAAATCTGTAGGTGTTGACTAGTCCTAGTGGAAAAGGATATCTGTTCTATATTTATTAAAACCAGACAAACAACCATTTACCATAAGCTTATCTGTGTGGACACAGGGTAGTCTTAAGACAAACTAGTGTCAAGTAAGTACAGTTGCTGTTAGTGAAAACCAAGACAGCTGTGTTTAAGCAACCAGTTTGTATTTCAGGCTGGAGGGACTCAAGGAATTGAAGCTTCTGTTCCCAGAAAGATCACGTATGCCATGGAAATAAAAATATATCTAAAAAAGCAACTCACAAAAACAAAACAAAACAAAAACCCTTTATGAAGTCCTTTAGTTTAAGATAGTGAGGAACTGAGTGTGGAGGAAAACATAAGGAAGTGGCATAATTTCTTTAGAGAGGAGAAAGAACATACTGAATGTTTATTTTATGTAAGTTTAGGGGTAATACTAGTGTTGGGTTGATGGTTGGACTTGATGATCTTAGAGGTCTTTTCCAACCTTAACAATTCTAAGATTCTAAGTATAAACATTGCCACTGATAAAATTGGGAGAGTGTAAATCCTAGCTGAAAAGCAATTTCAGGAGTAGACCTGTTAGAAAACTGGAAGACTAGAAGTTTTCATACTGATAGGATTAGAGTATAGGATCTAAAAAGCATGTACTCACAGAGAGCCAGGACACTGGTTTTTCCAAAGAATATTTAACAATTCATATTTAATATTACTCAAAAAGTCTGGGGACCTATCAAAAGAAATTAAGGCTTAATCTAGACAGAGCTTTCTGGACACTGCTGTGATGCCAAGTATAGGTAGATGGAGGAGTAACTTCTGTTGCAGACCAAGCAGTTAGTGATGCTATATGGAGAGGGAGAAGTCTTGAGTTTCATAATTAATGGAAGGTTTCTCTTCATGACATGAGTAACTGTCTAGCCTGAAAGGTCAGAGTTGGCAAGACTGTAATGGGGATCTCAAATGAAGCAGCAAAAAAAGAAGGATCTTCACTTCTGTTTCTTTTAAGCTAATTACTGCAGTGACCATCTGGTAAGTAAAGCATAACTTTTGAAAGAACCTGTATACAGGCACTAGTGTGTAGGCACCTGCGTATGCCATGGATATATCCAAGGAGCTTATTTTTGTGATGATAACATTATGCAAGGGAAGGTAAAGATCTTGAAATATCTTGAAGATACCAAGAATATCTTATCTTGAAATACTGTCTTTTAGCATACCCAGCTGTGGGGTACTTTACTGTGGGTTGCAGTTAAATGCTATTTCTCGAATTCTTTGAAACTAATCTATGCAAAACACTAGAAATTTTTTTGGTAGCAAACAGCTACACCTTTGAAAGAAGGACCCAGCAGAATTAAAACTGGGAATCCATTCCTAGGTTATGTAACTCTGTGGAGCTGTGTTTAGATTGTAGAATGAAACCAGTCTGGGTTGAGGGTGTATTTCTAGATGGACTGATTTGTTTTCCTGGATTTACTGTTTTCAGTGATGCTAGAATTACAGTGACATTTATTGAATTTAAAGCCTAGGTAAGTATTGAGTGTAACCATAAATTTATAACAGTCTTTGAAATAAATCATTAAGTCAAGCATTTGTTCTTACTTTTACAAATATAAATGAAAATGCAGATAGATTCATTTGAAGAAGTCAGGTCTGTTATAACTTTCACTTAAAGGTTAGTTGCTATATTACTAATGAACTGCACATAACAGAAACACAATTATCATTTTGCTAGCAGAATTTTGATTTAATCCCATGGCTGAAGAACCATGAAGTTAATACAAAGGAAGATCTGTTCTCTGCGTAGCTGTAAAATAAAAGTAAGATGGTGTTGGATTTCATTATCAATGTCTAGTAGTTCCTTTTATTGTGATGTCAGAAGTATTCACATGCTCCATGGATAGCTCCTAAACTATTTGTTGAAATACACAGTCTTTCTGTTAATACATTCACAGTTTTACTTGGTCAGTTTTCATATATTCTCTGATAGTTTACAAGACCTTACATTAGAACTATTTCTGGGATTCCCTATGAAGTGTCATTTCATTGTGTGCTATTTCAGTTATGACTCTACAGTCTCCTATTAGATTTTAACAAGAACATATTGCCACTAGTTAGTGCTTTCAATTTATTCAGTCTTACAATGTGCTTTTAGACAGCTTTATCTCTTGGCTAAAACTTGTACTATGTTTATGGCTAAAGCAGTGTTTCTCAACCTTTTTATATGTACTGGATATAATATCTAGCTTAAGGTATTTTCATCAACCCTTCTCGTTCCATAGTATTTTTTTCTATTTCCAAAGAAGCAGAAATTTATGTATGTGCATGTAAGTGGTTTTCTTCTGTGACTGCTGTGGAGGTGTGGCATAAAAAATGAAAATGGGGCCAGAATTTCAACTATTATTAATAATCAGAAAATAGGAAGATAAGATAGACTTCTAATGTTTGTTTGGACTCCAGAAGTAAAAGATGACTCATTTTCTTTCTAGATAAACATCATAAAGTAAAAAAAAAAAGGAATTTTGCACATGAGATATCAAGATAGTAGAAGCAATTTTAGATAAGGTTGAAAAAGCAAGTTGCTGATGGTGGAATGATTAATTAGAAAAATTAACCTAAAATTGGCAATTAAAGAATTCCCAGAATGCATATGACTTGAATCGTCCCTCTCCCTTGATGCTTAGAATGCTATTGACTGCAATTTTGTCACTGATACACTGCTTTCTAAGTAGCTGCTGAGTAGACTTGCAACTTGCTAGTGTACATAGGAGTTTAAATACTGCTATTTAACATCACCGTTTTTAACCTGCTTTTTTATGATAACATCTTAAGTATTGGTTTCTCATTTCTCTTCTGGAAGTTACTTTGGGGTTTTTGTGCTATTTTATTTTTAAAGTGATTTCCAAATATTTTGTCCCTAAAGAAGCATCATACTGGATCTCACTATAGCTGTGGATTTGTCACACAAAGGACTACATTCTTTTGAAACTGATGCCTGTAGGGGAACTGAGGTTCATGAAGAATATGGGAAGTAGAACAGTAACTGTCATCTGTCAGTCCACTCTTAGCTGATCTTACCAGCAGGGTGGAACCCAGTGAATAACCATCCAGCAAATCCCATGATGATCCCAACATNTGACATTGACAGTGGCATTGAGTGCACCCTCAGCAAGTTTGTGGATGATACCAAGCTAGGAGGTGCAGTTGATATGCCAGAGGGACAGGATGCCATCCAGAGGGACCTGGATAGGCTGGAGAGGTGGGCCCAGGTGAACCTTATGAGGTTCAACAAAGCCAAGTGCAGGGTTCTGCACCTGGGCCGGGGTAACCAGCACTATCAGTGTAGGCTGGAAGAGGATATACTGGAGAGCAGTCCTGTGGAAAGGGACCTGGGGGTGCTGGTGGATGAAAAACTGGATATGAGCCACCAATGTGCAATTGCAGCCCAGAAGGCCAATCACATCCTTCAGTCTTTATTTTCTTGAAGTCAGTCTTTCAAAGAAAAAAAGAAGGTAAAAAGGAAAATAAAACTATAAAAGGTTCTCTCCAATAGGTCAGGGTAAGAAGCTTCCTGTTCAAACTCTGTTGTCAAAATCTAAGTCTTGCTTGTGTGTGGTGACATTGTCCTCCTTGCCAAAGAACATAATGATCAGCTTTCTGTCCATAAAACCAAGCATCTGGCCAAAAGAGAGGGTGTTCTACTTTGATTTGTGCATGCTGGGATGCTTTGCTGAAGCTGTTAAGCATGTGTAAGTCATTTCAGGCCTTCTTGAGAGCGTTGAAAGTTGGATTAGATTTATAGCAAATTATTCCTTAAACCTTTGAACACATGATAGAGAAGGTGTCAGGAAAGACTTTGCAAATTCAAAGGTAGGAGCAATATTAGTAGCCTTTGAAACTACGTCTTTTTCATTAAAACATAGCTCCAGATGCCGTAAAAGAGTTTAACAATATTTCTCCAAATTCTTTTTCCGAAGTTTGTAGTGAATGCACTAATGAAACGGATAGGGGACAAGATGCAGTGTTTTTTTCTGAGTCAACAATCAAGGAAACCTCAGTGATGAAACCAGTCTTTCGTCTGGAAATATGTGATGCATTATTCTAGCAACTACCACTTAGTTCACTTGGACCACATCTGAGCTGGACACTCTGTATTTCAGACGTTGTCTTGGGCAAGGTAAACAACAACAGATGAGTTAACCTTAACCTGAGTAATGTGCTGAAGTACAAGAGTTACTGTCTCACATTCTAAGTTCCAGAGACCTATCTTGACACAGAATATCGTAGAATAACTTTTTAATTATATGTAGAACAGAGACTATCCCTATGAATTTTTCCTCACATTATGCAACTCTGAAAGATCAGTGTCACAATCATTTTTAACTAATAAAGCTTTTCTTTCTAATTGTGGCATCTTGCTTACCACCTGTAGCAGGATCCACCTTCACACAAATGCGAGAAAAAAAAGCTGTGTTTCTCTTTTTTGCTGGAATAACTTTTTTTTTCCCACAGCAACAGGTTCTTACTGTTTGTGACATCTGCACACACATATACACCCATGTGCATGATTACACTGAGCATGTTGTTTGTTGGAATTATGAATGTTTGTAAATAGGGCCCAAGGGTACAGGATGCTCCAACTTGCATATTCTTTATACAGAGCAGAAAATGCCCCACACAAACACGCTCTTTTAAGATCCTGTAGACATAAGTGTAATAATCTGACCAAGGGATAATAGAATTATCCAAAAAGAAATACAAATATTATACACTTGATATGGGAATGCATAATAAACTGTTAATCAAAAGTGTTTTGGGCTTTTAGTCCACTCAGGAAATGACAACTGACTAAACTCATACCAGTTAATACTTCTAATATTTGCACCTTCTTTTAGAAGAAAATATTTCATATTTTTAAATCAGGTCAGCAATACTAAGCTGCAATAGTGAACAAGCACTGAGCAAGTGTAACTTTGCTTGTTTTTACCTTACACTTTGATTATTCACTTTTTCATCTGTGAAATCTTGAACTTCCTGGTTCATTGGAGATTTGTTTCAGAATATGGTTTTACTCTGGCATTCCTGTTGTGACCCATGTAATCTATAGTATTTCTGATTTTGCAGAGATATTCACTGAACCAAGAACATATAAGAATGTGTGGAGAGTAGGGGGAAAAGCTTTTATTAAAGAGTTGGATTGATGTAAAAAATAAACTCTTATGCTGACTTCCAGCCACAACAAGGTTACAGAATTACTTCTCGTAGATGTTTGTCTTTCACTGTATTTTTAACTTTTACTCCTTTTTTTGTGACATTTATTAATTGTATAAATAATCCATTTCATTATCTTTAAAAAAATAATCTTGTTAGCCATGCTGTCCTTCTAAGACTTGGCTCTATACTTAGTATCCATACTTGCACAAATATGTTAGTTTTTCCAAATATAATTGTTATATCTGAATCTTCTTTCAGTCATGAGCCCTGTATGCTAATTTATTATGTTTGTTTTGTCAATTTACATATATAAAATAGAAATATTCATGTACAGAAAAGCTGTATTTGGTGATTAGAAAGGTGACTTGGTAGGGAAATTACTAAATTTCAAACTCTATTAATGTATCTGTACTCTAGTTAAGTACTCAGGCATTTATTAGCAGATCTTGTTTTCCACTAGACATGAGATGGCTGCTTTTTGGCTTCTGCAATGACATTACTATTTTTAAAGAGATGGGAAATTAGTAAAATGTGGGAGAATAATGCAAATATTACTTTCTGAATCAATTATAGTCCAGTCATCTGAAGAAGGTGCCTGGAGAGATTTGAGTCTCAGTAATATCCTTGTGAAGGATTTGAATTCCAAGTTGCATGTGTCCCCAGATCTGGGAAAGCAAGCTTAAAAACACAGGACTTCCATTAAAAATTGATTGTAATGATGTGTTGTGGAATCAGCTTGATAGCTGTGGGACGTTTACAGAGAAAGAACATACATGGAGGTGACCAGTTATAAGTCATCTAAATGGAAAGTATTTTATGTTCTCTTTTTATTTTTATTTGGTAGTTTCTGAAAACATTGAAAGTATATTTTTACATGTGGATATATTGTAAATCCACTTTATATGGTTTCAAGTAATTAAGACTACATTTATATAGACTATATATATATAAACTATATCTATATTAAAAAAAGTTGTCTCATAGTCTTTGAACATGAGGGTCCTTTAAAGGAATACTTCTCAGTATTCAGAGTATAAAGAGTAGATAGCAATTCAGTCTTATTATTTCAGCTGGATTCTCAAAACTGTTGCTTATGTTTTGCTCTCCTTTATTCTGCTAGTAGTGCCACTGATGCCAGCAAAGTACCTTATTGCAGTATTTGTTGGTAGTTGAAATAAGATCTGGATTTATGAGAACGGTTTTTGTGGTGCACTTGATTTAAAGATGAAAAGTCGTTTGTCAAGACGTGGCAACATTGGCTTGGTCTGAGTGGATGCAGCAGCTGCTAAATTTTTAAGAACAAGCAGAGTAACCTATAAAAACTAAGCTCTGAAGTCTCCAAATGTTCAGTGCATCCCATTATCAGCTGGTGATGGTGGAGACAGGTGATTGCTTTGCTTGGAGTTTTAGGAAAGATCTGGTGGTGTTGGAACCTGTTTCCTGCCTACAAAACTTCACCAGAGTAAGAGGGGCATCTTTCAAGTAATGTACTTTTTTAATAGTAGTGTTTTTTAACTGTAATGTTCAATTAAAACTTATTCAGTCTGTTTAGAAATTAGGTTAGAAGTAAACAAAACAAAAATTAAGCAGCACTCTTTAGTGTTGAATAAGTTGGAGTCCCAGGAAACAAAAGCACTTTTTTATGAATGTATGGAAAAATCAGGTCTGAGACTACCTCCCAGCATTTTAGATTCCTAATATTGTTTCTCCCTGTTTTGTGTTATTTTTTTCTAATTTCTTGTAGAGACATTCCAAACTGTGTACATTAAAACTACGTTTTAATCATATTTTAATCTGAATATGATACCTGATATTAGGTAGAGCTAATGTGCTTGTACGTAAGTTTCATTGAGCAAATCGAAATTTAAGATCATAAGTATCCTATGTATCAGTCTCTTTTAATAATAAAATATCCCCTACTGCAGTATCATTAAAACATAGCTAATAAATACAGTTATTCAATGAGGACTTAAAAGAATTTAGTCAATATGAGGGAATGATACTGTCCTGCAAATGAACTTTGTATCTCTTTTTCTACATGCTCATTTAATATACGTTTTAGCTCACTTGGAATCAGTTCAGAAATACTAATTTTGGACTGCACCCAGTATTAATTCTAGACAGTGCCACACATAGATCATTTATTTAAAATTTGAGTCCCAAACTCACCAAAACGTGGCTTTGACCTCTGAAGAGATCTGCCTTGTTTTCTGAGACTGTTTTTCAGAGCTAAGCAAACAGTATTGTTGTGGTGAAAGTGTCACTACAAGTTTTTCTGCTGTCAAAATAAATTAACTTTTATCCACTTAAATAATGTTAATCTTGAAAGCTGTGAATCTTACATGTGTTTTCGTGGACAAGAATGTTGTTCTTTAACCGTTTGTTTTTTCTTATGCTTTTCCAACAGCATTCTTTACCTAACTCTGGCAGTTACTCATATTGTGAAAGCAGTGGTAAATTAGTATGACCATAATAAAAGAAAATGGCATAGACAAAACAGGTCTCAAGTTTTTGTCTTAAAGAAGCACAATACATTCATAATGTGAGTCTGAAAACACAACCAAACCCTGCGATGTTATTCACGCTTAAATAAAATACTGTTTGTTTTCATGTTCAGTTATTGATGCCCAAAGGTATACTCGGAGGTCTTGCTGATTTTTTTTTAATGTTTAGTAGATACTTTTTTATTTAAATTTGTTTTATTGAATAAGACTCAATATCTTGTTCTGTAAGTAAGATCTTCAGATTCTGCAAAGTTGTTCCCAGACTATGATTTCCACATAACTTTTAAAAGAGGAATTATGCTGGGCTTGAACGCGCTCTTTGCCCAGACTGAGTTTTGCTGTGTTACCTTGGGGCTGGCTGTGTTTTGAACATTGTGATGCCACGGGCAGTGCACGCAAGGTAACTGCCTTTGTTTTCATTAAAGATCCTATTTAAAGAATCGCTTTTCCTTGATCAGACCTGATGGGTTTCCTGGAAGATGGGAGAAAGAATTTTCTGGAATAACTATACTCTCCCTAGAGCGAAGCACATTTCTCAGTCTCATTTGCCGCTTCACATTCCTTAGCCTGCTTTCCACTAGTTTTGTTATTTTTAAAAAAAACAGATGTAGAAAAAGGTTGGGAGAACATGTAACTGCATGTATCAAAGCTGGCTAGTGAAACTGCTACGCAGTAAGGGTGCAAGTTGCTTTATATGAAAGTTGTTTTTCACGTTACTGCATGCTGTCATTTGGAGGGAAAAGGCCAAACTTTGCCTTGTGATGTGAAACTTTGCCTTTGCATTGTGATGTAAGTAGCCCATTAGTACTAATGAAGTAAATAGTGTTGTGTGTTCTTCTCTTCTGCAATTCACATTTCAGCTTTAAAAACAAATTCTGTTGTTCACTTCTCTGATCAGTTATTAGTAATTATGGCTCTCTTACAGGTAAGTATTATGCAAAATTATATGGATTGAGTGTTACCTTAAGATAATTACCTTTCTGAATGAATGTTTTACTCATGCATTTCTCTTCTGGAGACCTTTTTTCTCCAGAAGGGATGCTAAAATATAAATTCCATACTCAACTACTCTGAAGCTGACTGACTTGTTAGGGCTGACAGGTACCACAATCAATTATCTGTAAAAAGATTTCTACTTGTCATAAGCTGGCTGCAGGTGCAAAGATCAGCACTGACTCAGGCCTCCATATTCTGCGTTTCTATTCCACCTTCCTCCCAGCTTCCATCACATCACACAAGTTGTAACTTGGGCTTATCTTTCACTTGTTATTTTAAGCAATCCCTTCCCCTCCCCATTTGCTGGAGATTTCTGTCCCCTCAGTTACAGTCATGCCACAAAGACAATTACTGAGCAGTTGTGAGAGCAGAGAGGTCAGAAACATCCAGGAAGAGGTAGGAGTGATCAGCTGGGAACCTCCTGAAGTATATTTGGCCCAACCATAAAGTTTGGAGGCTTCTGTGACATCATTGAACAGTTCATGTGCTCTTTCTTACCTCACTTTTATCCCCAAACTAATTGCAGTTTGTACTTATGCTACTAATTTAACAGTCCTCCCATAAGCCCTGCTCCCATGTCTTGTTTCCTACCATCCCCCAGGCCAGAGGCTGCTTGTCCTCCCCAAAATATGCCAATACTCTTTCCACACATCCTTTCCCATCCTTTCTACAAAATTCTAAATTTTTTTTTACTCTAATTCTTGCTTTATGGCTAATGTCACTAAATTGCATTCCTGTTCCCAGGTCTGTAGTTTATACATCATCCCGTTGCAGGATCTTTTCCTGCAGTCTCATGCCCTCAACTTCTCAAGTCTTCCATGGAAGGAGAGGTCCTGCCACTTTCTGGCGTACATAACCCGGCAGTCACTTCCTGCTTTATGTGTTGCTGTTTGATGCAGGGAATCACACTTACATGCCAAATACAGAAATACTTCCTCTTGAAAGAATAATCTAATCAGAGGTTACAAGGCAATCCTTTGTTGATAACTAAGAAAAGGTAAGAACTGATTTTCCAGAGTCTGCATCTTTAAGGAAAAGGAACTGTAATGTACAACTTGGTTAGGCTCCAGGAAGAAGAGGAAATGGGTTATAGTAGTTGTGACTGTGCAGAGCAGATGTTTTGGTTGGACTGGCTATCAACCATATGACTCATAATAAATTGTCAGTTCCAGTAAATTCCCAGTTTTCAATTACAGTAGGTAGGATACAAGAAAACAATGCCATTTGGATGATGTATTTAAAGTGGGTTTGATGATAATTTTTGTAAACAACTTATACTAACTTTGTAAAAAGGATCTTGCAAAGAGGCAGCTGTAAACATTGAAGAATACATTTGAATGTAAATTTAGATTGATATTAATGAAAGCTAACAAAAGGTTGTTTAGACAGTGCTGATACAATTAGAAGCAGGATTTTAAGGTTTACTTTGGAGTCTTGTGATACCTGAAGTCTTTCCCTCAGCTTTTTTTTGGAAAAAAAATTTCTAAATGCCTCAGACTTCCATTTTCAGCTGTTCTGTGTTGCACTTGTATTTTCACATGCCCTCTTGTTTTTGAGTTTCAAAAATAACATGCTTAATGAACCTTTCATCTGCACTGGCAAAGTAGATAAGGGGTAAATTAGAATAAAGTAAAGGGTAAATTAGCATAAAGCGCAATAAGATTCTCTTTAGGCTTTTCTTTGTGAAAAGTTTTATTTATTCTTGTACGTTGTTGCTAGAAGGTTTCTCCAATAGAAAAAAAACCCATGTGTTTAGCATTTTTAAGTTTGGGGTTTTTCTTTGTTCCTTTCTCAGCACATTGTTTTGCTATGTGTATTTTGCATTTCCACAGCACTTCAGAGGTTTAGTCAAGGATCAGTCCACACTGTGCACAGCATTCTGTAAACATAGGAAACCCCTTGCAGATCTTGAGAAATAAAACTATTTATTTGCAGTGTTAAATGCGTTTTTTTCCTGTTTGATTTGAATGGGCATTTTCTGAAATGAGGAAAAGATTATTTCAAAAAACTAAATACATGATAGCAAAATTGCAGAAAGACACCATGAAAATCTATGTTGAATTTTTTACATTGCAGTGTGCTAAAGGTTTGAGGTGTTTTTTGCTATGAGCATGAAACTTGTGGAAAAACCACTAGGTGTGCATTATCACATGCTTAACTAATGATCTCAAACATTTTTACAAACACTCCGTTTTTAAACCTCAAAACTCCCATGGCCCAGGATGTGTTCTCTGTTCAATGGAAGTTCATTTTAATAATACCATCTCTAGAGTCTTGTGTCAAATAAGTTCTGTGAGTATAAAATGGTAGTTTAATGCGACAGTTCTAACCTTGGATGCTAACATTTATAGAAAATTGCCATCCTTAGTTTCTACAAAATCAGTTTTTATTAAATATAAAATTAAATTTTAAAATAAAATCTTCTAACATTGTGTTATGAGTTAAATACAAATTATGAGAAGGAACATGGCTACTTAAATATTAAAAAATGTGTTGTGACTTTAGTTCAACAACCTCTTTTTTTCCTAAAAGGGAATAATATTGCCAAAGCAATTGGATGTCACTCTAACCATAAAGTAAAAATAGAGGTGCTTTTTTTTGCTTTGCTGCTCTGTTTAAATCTGGCCTGTTCTTTGAGAGAAATACGCATGCAGAAATGGGGAAGTGGAAGACACTGCCTGGGCCGAGTTTGATAAGAAGCATTAAAACAACCTTTGCCTGTAGACACTTTGGTGTGATGGAAGGGACTCATCCTCTGTTCTGGGAAAATGTCACTGCATGGTAATAGAAGGATCCATCATCTCACCTAGTCTAACAGAGTTGTAGAGATGACCAGCAGAGTGATCACTGAAGGAGTTAAGTTGTGACTGGCACAGGGAACTTTCAAAAGGTCTATTTCTTGAAAAGCTTTCCACAGTTTATCTGTAAGGCATGTGGTTTTGGTTTAGCTTTATAAACGGCAGTTGTAACAGAAGTGCTGGGGTTGAACGCGGTTCTCCCAAGCAGATTCTTGCATAAATAAAAGTAACAAAGTCTGAGAAGCATGGTGTCAGATAGAAGAGATGTTTGTCATACTGAGCAATCAGGTCAAACAGCTTCATGGTGTTACTGCACTGCATCTTTTAAAACCTACAGCAATGCTGGTTTGGGGGCGTCTTTTTTAAGTTACAATTTTCATTTCTCAGGGCCAAAAATATGCATCCATTTGAAAAGTGGTAGTTATAGAAGAATGCCAATTTCTTTACTCAGATTTACATTGAACAGTAGCTGTATGAACATAATGCAGTGCTGTGCTGGCAACAGTAGTTGCAGTAGTGTTTGTGTGTTATTTTTGTAAATGAAAAAAAATTACATCTCGGCTATTGTTCTTACTACACACAGCAGCTTATTGCAGCTTAACATCCAGATACTGTGATGATTTATGTTGTTGGGTGCGGTTTTTTCCCTGGCATGAGTCTTCATATTAAAGAAGCCACTACTGAGTCTAGAAAATATAATGTAATAATAATGTACAGGTTAATTGATGCTGTACTGGTGTTCACCTAATCACTTTTGGGGTAGGGTTTTTTTTGTTGTTGTGTTTTCTCCTTATTTTGATTTCTTTGATCAGTAAGCACCATAGATCGTATTCTAGAACCTGGTCTTATGCGTGGTATCAGTCTGTGTGTGCACATCAACTTAAGTACTAATACTAAACGCAAGATTAAATATGTTTGGTTTTTTCCATGTAGCTTGTAAAATGCACGCAGGTTCTATTTTGTAAACACAAATTATTTGAAAAGAATTACAAACAAAAGAATATGGTCTCAGGAGAACTGTATATGTACATGAGTGAACGTATTGTAAGTACTTGTCATCTCTTGAAGAATGCCCATTAAAATAAAACCTTTTTAGTCATTAGCATTACTGCTTAATCTCTCTTAATAATTCTTTTCATTTGATTGACAATTAGCAAATTAATATGGAAAAGCCAGTTAATGCCATACTCAGCTTCAGAGGCGTAAGCTGTTCCTTATTTAAATTTTTTCCTTGATGATAGCAATATATGAAATACTGGGGAAAAGACTGGGGAGAAATTGCACTCTTTGGTATTTTTGGTTGTTTGTCGTGTTGAAAATGGTTTTGTAATCTGTATTCTTGCTTCTGCTGTAGCTGATAGTACCACTTGAAAATGTAATACTGATCAGGATGTTGTGGGTCATGAGGTCCTGTCCGTTCTGTTATGGGTAATCATGTCATATAACCCCATCCATAAACTGATCGTATCCTAACAGAACAGCACCTAGTTTTTGTCCTCACCACTCCTATGGAATATTGTCCTGCAACTTCATGTTAAAACTGTTCTGATTTCTAGCCATAGTGTTCATGTAACCATTTTATAAGCATTTCTAAGAGTATGCTTTTCTTTCAGCTGTGAGAAGTGAGCTGCACACCAAGGCAGAATTTAAGAAAACACTGTCAGCTCTGCCTCCTTTTTCATCTAAGACAATTAGGGGTTTTTTAAGACCCATTTTTCCCTGCAGCTTATCACCAAGTTTCTTGGCATGTTGTGTTCTGCACATAATAGCTGGTATGCAGCTAGTCTCTCTGGACGTTAGCGGTTTCAGTCCTGCCAAAGCTTCAAATGGCATGAGATTGTCTTCCTGAAACTACTCTGCAGTCACTTTTTTTTTCTTCCCAGATAGGGCAGAGTCTCCTAACAATGTTTAAGTGGTTTGTGTGTTCCTTCCTCACAGCTGCTCGTGGGACAGAGTATACCAGGGCACACTGCACCATGTTGATCCTGATTTGAGCACGTATCTGCTGGGTTATCTATTTCCTCTCCCTATTTTTCCAAAACAGAAAAAAACAAATGCATCTTGGCAAGTTACTACATGCATGTGCACAAACACGTTAAAGAACTTCTTTGTGAGCAGCAAGTAGCACCATATTCTTTTCTATTGATGAAGGTGACTGCATTGCTATCTCATTGCTTTTGAACTAGAGGTCAAGAATTTAAATGAAGTTGTATGGAGCAGAAGTACACTTGTTCATACTCTAAGTGATTTATGAATTGGAGAGATGTCAGGCCCTAACCAGAAACAATTTCTTTTAACTGATCCAAAACCTGTAACTGATTGTGATACAAAGAAAGCCTCAACTGTGAATGCGTTGACTGTCATAGTATTTAGCATGGATTTTATTTTTTCCTTACAGTAGTTTTTATAGAGCATGCAGCCTTTGCTGAAAGTAATGCATAAGTTTGATTTGCAGGAAACTTAGGAACAATTACTTCTAGATACAAATTTCTGATTGCTAGAATGTTTTTCATCCACCAGAGACGTAGGAGTTGAGTACAGCAGAGATTTTGGACCATATACTATCTTGAAAAATAATAAATATAAAATCTGTGGTCATAACTCAGTGGTAGTTTAACATTTGAAAAAAAAGTCTGACATTTGCCTCTGACATTAGTGTTGAACCAAGAATTATTAAAACGAAATCTGTATACATACTGAAATATGTAATTCAGATAACTGAAGAAGAGCTGCACTACTGTATACTTGCAAGCACAGTAATTTTATTTTGATACTTTAAAGGAAATTAAGCATGATAGTATTTTTTAAGTACTAATATAGTAAGAAAGAATAGATTTGCAACCTATTTCTCAATGGTTATGCTTCAGATGCCTCCATTAGGAGTCTCCTAAATAAATTGGTGTTTGACTTATTAGTTGTTTTCTATAAGGTCATAAGTACTCAGTTTGTTATTTGCCATTTTATATTTATTATTTTTTATGTACAGGATGTGAATGAAGATCCTGGAGAAGATGTTGCACTTCTCTCCGTTAGTTTTGAGGATGCAGAAGCTACTCAGGTTTTTCCTAAGCTGTACCTCTCCCCACGTATTGAACAGTGAGTGAGACAATTTTTTTTTCTGGAGTCTTTGTTCTACTTCATTTCTGAACTTGTCTTTTTCTTCCTGATATATGTAAGAAATGTTGGCTAGGTGATAACATACTATTGCTTTAAATTACTTAAAGTTATAGTGATTACTGCAAGTGTTTGTATGGTGGAGAACTGGCAGATCTTCTTTTGGCTCATTTTGAATCTATGACTTAACCACATATAGATGAAGAAAAGTCATCACTGGCTACATATGATATTCCTGTACCATCATAGTCTGTGAAAACTATGCTATGTTTTTCCTGTAGCAGCATTATTTTGAGTGCCTCCTACAGTGCAGCATACTGATAGCTTTTTTGTGGGGGAATCTTTAATTTCTTTTTCTTTAGAGAAGGTAAATTCTCCGTATCTACGTAATACATTTGAATAAAGTATTGCTATAGAAGCTAAAGGGCTTTATTGACTATGCTTTAGGAATTTACAGCTTTAGTAAATGACTTTTTTCAGGAGACTATCTGAATATTTCACTTTAAGGTTCATGAACCTTACTGATCTGTTTACGAGTTGACAAACAGATCTGCTGAGAAACGTATTTCTACTCCTAAATTGTAAGGCTGAAGATTAGAAATCAGCCTGCTTTCATTAAATTTCTCTTCTTCTATCTCTGGAATTAAGAATGTCTTAATATTCCTCCTTCTCTTCAGTATCTCATTCTTGTAGTATCTGCTTCAAATGTAACTACGTTAGACTGTTAGGTATACAACAGTCAAACTGATCTAGCATTGTTTCAGTGATGCTTTGATTTTCTGGTTAATGCTACAGTGACTTTTCCTCTGAACTGGTGATGACACTTCTGGGTAGAGAAGAAAAGATGCAAAATACTGACTACCACATTTTTATAACAACTCAGTGATAAAGTTTCTGTGAGTGAAGGAACATAGTATCTTGACATTTTGATCAGCAGAGCATTGGTCTGGACAAACTGTTGGATGCAACTTTAAAAAAACAAACAACAATATTTGATTTAGATAAAGGCATAAGACTTTGAAAATATTTTATTTAAGAAAATGTAGGCTACACATGCACATACAAATGCACACAATATATTTAGGAGTTTTTACATTTTCATATTTTTTTATCACTTCACTACTTTTTGTCAACATCAGTTGAGGGAATAATTATAGTCAAACATGTAGCTATTCTTCTATGTTCCAAAGGATTCTTCTGTTCAGCTGCTGTTAAAAGCAAATGGGCTGTCACTAGCTTCCATTGTATTTTCAGCTCTAGTCACACCTTGATTCTTAAGTGTATTTCAGGCCACCCAGGTATATCTGTCTAAATGACCCATGTGCTAAGGAATACATTGCTTGTTTTCCCACTTTCAGTAGTATCTTTAGAAAGATGTTAACCTGTTGATACCAAATGGAATAGCAACAAAAAGGAATACTTTGTCTTCCCAGAAGTATTGCATTTTCTGTTGTTGCCTTAAAGAATATCTGATTTTAGGTGTGTGATGTAGAACAATATAGCAGAAAGATATTTGAGTGGTGTTAGTAGATATCTGTCATGTCTGACATATTTATGACTTTCTCATTTATAGCTAATTTGATCATGTTAAAATCATGCCAGTAAACCCTGGAGTTCCGTGGCACACCTTGTCACGTTATCTGTGTATTGAAGTTGAGATACTTTATTCATCTAAATCTGTCCTTGTGCAATTGTAAGGTATTCATCACAGTATCTAGATACTGGTAACCCATAATACCAGAGCTGCTTGTGAGCTGTGGCACCTTCCTTTATTCTACTGGCTGTTATATGCTGTGAAACAAAATGTATGGTATGTTTTCAGTGTTCATTCTATAGTGCTTTAATAACAAAGATACAGTTGTCTCTTGTTCTTTCCCCAAACCAATCTTCTCTGTTTAGCAAGAGCTGACAGTCTACATATTTAACTTTCCAATGTTTGGGAGCTGAAACAACAATGCATACTCCTTTGTACTTTTTGCCAAAAGTACAAAAAGCCTCAAGAAGCCCTGAGGATTAGTTTAATGACTTGAGGCCATGACATGTTATATTTGAATTGTGTTCTGCTTATAAAAGTTCTTTCCTGCTGCTAACAGTAATTGCATCTACAAAAGCCATGTAAGCAAATTACTGATGTATTTTTTTTCACGCAGCAGATTTCAAGGTGGAGTAAGTAGTAGTTGACAGTTCCCAACATAGCATTCCCAAGTACTCCACAAAACAGAAGAAAGCAAATTTCTGCAATTATTTTGTTAATACTAAACTCTGTTCACTTTAAGAAGAATGTGCAAACAGGAATAGCATTTTTCTGACATACAGAGAAACATTTTCAGATAGAAATGTTTCAGGTTTGTAGAGAAATAAGAGCAAAAGGCCTGTTTGTGTAACGTGAGTTATCTCCTGCTTTCCCAAGAGATTTCATTGCTTTTGTGCTCTACTATATAAACATGCATTCCCACATAGCATTTTGTAAAAATGATGCATACTCACAGATCTTGTCAGCAAATTTGAGCCCTAGTAATATGAATGTAGTGGTTTTGCTTTGAAGGGTTATTGCGAAGAACATTTGCATCTTTAGATGGATGGTAAACATAATACTATTAAGAATTTGACTGCTCTTTGTCATAGACTCTGGAAGAGAGATTTACAAAATCAGGGAAATGTCCACTTTGTATGGTTTGAAGCTAAGATGTTAGTACATTGGTTGGCTTGAAAAAGCTTACATATTAAAGGAGGGAGTAAAAATGCAGTAGAAATGTATTGTGGCTCATACGAGTCAATATTGGTGTTCCATTGATTTGCATGGTGTGTGTCCTGGTTCAGCCAGGATAGGGTTAATTTTCACCAGGAGTTGCTATTCGATACCATGCTGACATCATGTCCGGTACTCAAGGTGCGGGCAGAGCAGTCCCGGCTTTGGCTCACCCGGGCTACCTCGCTCTGTGTCTGTAGCTGTATCCACGCGGTCTGTACCTTTATACCTCTTGTTTTGTACATTATTATCCCTGTTGCTGTTATTGTTGTTGTGATTGTTGCTTTTGCATCGTTGTATTAAATTCTCCTTATCTCAACCCGCAGGGTTTGTATTTTGCTACCTCTCCCGTTCCCGTCCGGGGGGTGGGGGGGCAGCGGCCACGTGGTGCCCAGTCCCGGCAGGGTTTAAACCACCACAGTGTGGTGTCTGGCTGCAAAAGTGTGAATTCCACACTTAGGAATGGGAAACATTTGTGTTAACGTATAAAAATCTCAACAATATTACTAACAAATGTACCTGGTTTCATTCTTTCATTAAAACTTGCTTATTTAAAATCATTCCTGTAAATACTAATTGTTCAAAACACATTAACAGCAATTTATAGTTAGGGTCCTTAATTTGAAATCAATCACCTAAAAAATCTTTCATTTTGTAATTTTAAGAATTTTTCTTATTCTTTATTGCACTGCATCAGTAAACAAATAGATGCCGGTAACAGTCGCTTTTAATGATTTCAAAAATTAGATTAAGTTAAAATGAAATGGGGTATTTATAATATGTGGCTTGTTTAAAAACTACCATCATAACTGTAGTATCATAAAAACAAGTTTCTGCACACTTATGGAGGAAGTGGTAAGCTAACCACCCAACTTCAGAGGATGATGCTTGTCAGCATCTGTGAATGTGTCCCCTGATCATCCTGCTCTTCTTCCCGCCTTGGGGCTTGCGACTGGCCACAGGATGCTCTTCATCCCCCGCTGGTGGCTGCCGCGCTCTGGGGAGGGGGTCAGAGAGCTGAGCAGCATCAGCACCTGAGGCCTCTCATTGCTCATCCACCTGGCTTCCTGCTGTTAGGAGGAACAGATGTATTCTAGGGCTGCTTCTGCCCTCCTCGCATGATGAGGAGCTGCTGGGATATTAACCCTTTATGTCTCTGTCACGTTTCCATGCGTTATTCGTAATGTCTCTAAACCTCTCAGTGGAAAGCATATCGCTTGTTCAAAATTTTCTAGTGAAAGTGTACTAGATGTTTGTATGGACAGGAAATTTCTAATAAAAATAACCATTATATTGTTGGTTTCCATTTGGTAAAAGCCACTAGAATCCAAATCCAAGGAGTCAGTGCAAGATTGAATAACTAATTTCTATGCTAATGCTTAAAATGTGTTTCCACATACTACACATGAATATGAATCAGAAGTGGATTTTTTTTTTAGATGTATGTATTTATTTTTTTTCCTTCATGAATCATCCATGCTAAAGAAACTAAAAATGGGTTCATCTTGGCTCATATTTTAAGAAAAAAGGATATAAGGGAAGAAAGACTGTTGCTCAGTGAATGCTGTGTTCCCTGGATTCACAGAAATAATCCTGCAGTAAACACTGTTGTCCTGGAGGGCTTTTCTCTGATAAATACGCGGATGTGAATATGCTAAGGAAACCAGCTGTCAGTAGAACTTGTTTTGCTTAAATGGATCAGGCTCCATGCTTTGGGAACTAAAATGGTCGTTTTTTACTGGTCTGGGAGCTGTGCCAGAGGGTTCTTCGTGACTGAGGGTGGTATGCAGAATTTGGTGACTGCGTTTAACCTTCTCCTCAATAACAAGAACCTGATCTGAACTCTTAGTCTTTAAATGTTTCTGTATGTTTTTCACTGATGGGAAAAAAAAATAGAAGAGACAATTAAACACGTGTATTTGCATTAAGATGTTTCCTGGCTTTTACCTGTCCTATCTGCTGAGAATTGGAACAGGAAAACCATAGAATGGTTTGAGATGCAGGGGTGCTGTGAAAGGCTTCACCATTAAAGCTGGTGTGCCATACAGTTGAAGCTTGCTATTTCAGAATGATTGTAAATGTGCTCTAAGTAAGTGGTTCTGTTTAGGCCTTTTTTTATATACCTGTCTTTGTAGAAGACAGAAGTAAGAAAGTCTTCTGTTCAGCATATTAAAATATGCTTATTCTTCTGAGTTGATGATTTCAGTAGAATTGTGTTGGTAGACCGTCAAGACAGTCCATGACTTCTTCAAATCCCAGAGCATCTTCACAGGCATGGGAAGCAGGAATCATTGTTATTTTGCAGGGCTTTCTCTTGTATTAAGTTTAGTTTGGTCATGCCTCTGTACAATGCCTAGCCAGTGAGTCAGTGGTATCTCCTGCCTGCTGTATGTGCCCTGTCCCCATCATCCAAATCTTCTGAAACTGTAGCCAGCACAGTAACCTGAGTTCTAGTCTAGCTCTGCTTTGCAACTTACTGTGTCCTAAAAATCATCTGTTTTGCTGCAGCCACCTTTTGATGGCTGTTGACAGCTTCAGAAGAGATCAGGGTAGACTGGGATTGACAGTCAAAACAGTTTGACTTGTACTTCTATCCCAGCTGTTAAACTATACTGGGTGTTTCTTTTTTTTTCTGAAGCTGATAGAGAACAATTTGTGAAAACAGTTGTAAAAGAACTAAGATTATGTGTCCATCATCTAAATGGTGCTTTAATGCTGGATATGTTAATGCTGTCCTTAAATGGTTCAATTAGTGAGATTTTTAAGATAGTTTTCTTGAGTTAAGTGACTAAGCAATTAGACCTAATCATTGAGATATGAAATACTTGAGAGAGTTCGGTGGGGCTGATTTTGTTGCTAGGTAATGAGATATTAGTTTCTCTGGATAGGAAATAAGGGGCAGGTTTTGATCTGACAATCCAGAGTTCAGCATTGCTTCGAGTCTCAGAGCAAAACTTAGAGCTCAATGTTGGGAAGAATTTGCTTCTTCCTGGAGGTTTTGTCAGGTTTCTCTCAGAGGGTCAGCGTCTATGCATAAGGTTTTGTAACCTGATGGTAGAGGGAGTATTTTTAGATGATCTATCAAGTACTTTACCCTATAACGGGTTTTCTTGTATAGTAGAAAAACAGAAAATTGAATTAATAAGAAATTACGAAAGAAAACAGAAATGCGTTTCAAGACAGCCCTCTCTAGCTCCCTTTCTCTACATACTTCTGACTAGAGCAGAATGATTTACAAATGCTTCAGTAGCTTTAAACACATTTGTTTCCTTTAGATACAATTCTTTCCATTAAGATGTAGCATTGTGTACATACAGTTTATTTCAGGCTACCCTAATTAAAGCTACAGTTCTGTTTCATGTTATGTTGTCATATGCTACGAGTATACCATGTTTCATTGTAATAATCCCTGTTACAACACAGGCATTTCTAAGTACTGTTGTAAAGCTGTACTCTTCTAAAATATCCTCCTCAGCATTTTTACTGTGATATCACTGCTTCTGGGTGTGTTTACCCTCCTACAAGTAGTGATAATGAATGAAAAACGGAACAAAGTAGTTTTTCTGTAGGACATCAGACAGTTTTATTCATAAAGGTGTTCTTGGTTCTTTACTGTTGCCCATATGTTTAGACTTGTATCTTTGTACAGTGAGATTGTCGGAAGTGCTTTTAATTAGTCAAAACTAATTCTGGCAGTGACATTGAAAATTACTGTCATCTCAGTTACTAGTTAGGTCTGTATACTTTTGAAATCTTCCCCTCTATTTGCAATAGGGATTTAAAAAAATCCCACTTTTCTTAGATCATATTTCCTTTGATATGGAAATTCATTTTATTTTTCCAAAAACTCTTTTGATACATCAGATGTTTTTGGCTTTTCTATGACCTGTGTTATTCTTACAGTTTGAGTATTGGAGGGTGTTTTTATTGCCATTCTGACATCCCTTGTGCAATACTAAAATGCCTTTCTCAGATATTTTCTCAAGATATTAGAGCACACAAAGCAGATTTGATCTTCCCTGAAATGTTTTCCTGGGAGAAAAGAAGCCACCTGAACAGAATCAATCCATGTTAGTACTGAACTGTCTGTCACAGGTGGCAGGGGTTTTTTTCATACCTAAGAATTAATAGGAATCTTTGGGGTTTTTTATGCACGACTTTTTCTTCTAAAGAACCATGTGGACCAGCCATAGAGCAAGCTTGAACTACTTTAAATGTTTTCCATAAAATTAGACTGATCAGAGAAATTTGAAACCAGTGGCATTTTTTTAATTATTATTCTGTGGCTTGTGATATGGCAGTAGTAGGGTCTGGTAACTGGGTTAAATGGTAGCCTCAATAACTCCCAACTAGGTGCTTCTTGAAAATGCAATGAAAAAGTCAGATTCTACCTGAACTGTAGAATTTATACATAGAGAAACTTAACTTAAAGTTTGTCCAGGGCTAAGCTAACTGTGGTTTGATATGTAATGTGTGATTGTAAATACTACTTTAAAAAATAACAATAATTAAATACAGAGTTGCTGGGAAATCACAGTTGAAGCAGTAGTTTCTCTGTTGTTAATTCCACAGACTGTCTCTTTGGAATGAAATGGCTCTTACAGAAGAAAAGTGCTTCAGAGTTACTGACTGCATCAAATTTAAAAATTAACTGCCAAGTCTGAGACTTCTGCCAGTTTATCCTTAAATATAATCACATGAGCAGGTCATGGAGGGCTTTTTCTTTAAGCTTGAAGTTGAGCTTTAGTTGTTCAACTGTACAATTATAACTGGGTATTAGTTACAAAACCTGACAAATTAATTACGATAAGTTAATTAGAATTTGTCTTGGCAGCAAATGCAGTGAGTATAGAAAAGCACATTTACTCAACAGTTATGGAAACTCAAATTTCCTAAAGTACGCTTTGAACCTGCTTTTGTTCCCTCATGGGTATTTTTCCCAGTTCTTGATGTAAATTCAAACTCACCACTACAGAACATGATACTCTTTTAACAGAGTACGCTTTACTGAAGCTGATTTTTGCGTATTCGGGGTATGTGTTTTGCTTTCTGAATATAGTGACAGAGTCATTTGTTTTCAGAGTACTTCACTCTAAGTACGATCTGCGCATTATGGTGTTCTGTCTTCAGACTTTTCCCTTTTTATTATTTAAAACAGTTAACAAAAAGTCAGCTACTTTTTAATGCTTGCTTCCAGATGGTCACGCTCAATAGGTAAAAATCTCTGACCACTTGGAAGTAAAGAGAGAATATGAAATGCAGGGTTAAGTTGTATGTGAACGACCTCAGTTTTGATTGCCTCTGTCATCTTCTTCCCCCCACAGTTGGGGGGAGATGGCAGTACCCACTAGTTCCTGCTGCTGACATTTCGGCAGGGAACGTGGTGGCATGGAGAGTGTGGATTGAGGGGGATGGCAGAGGAACAGCCCTGCAGGGAGTCCTATGGGAGGGAGGGAGACTGTAAGTGGAGGGATCTTGGCCCCATTGCTTGCGTGAGCAAAATACAGAAGCGTGTCCTTCACAATTACCCAAAGGGCTCGTTCCCTTGCCAACCTGCCTTATTCCCATAAGCTTCCCACAGTAGTACTAGGTACTACTTACCAGTTTTCTTTATTTTCTGCCTCTTTCTTTCCTGCCAATAATTAGTGGCATTTTAAACTTAATGTCTTCTTGAAAGGAGCTTTAATACCTCCTTAATTATTGTTAGGAAGATGCCATTTCCCCCAAATAAATCATGGCTGATTTTGCAACATGACTACTGGGTGTCTGAGGGTTTCTTTGCCCTAATCATGTCAAGAATATGATTCATTGTATTGCTGATTTCATTTGAGGCATATGAGGCAGTCACAGTTTGTCCTACCATTTAACTACGCGAGGTGCTTGGCTCATGTGAATGTTAGCTGAAACCCCAGTTCCTTTCAGCACTTGCACATTGGGCCTACCTGGAGAATATGTATAAAAGACGTATTCCCAAATGTGAGACTTCTTGTTGAATAATCTTTTCCTAGATGGCAGATCCCTCTTCAGAAATATTAATAACTTCTTTTCTAGGAGCTTTCCTCTGGAGAATTCCCTTAACAAAACACAAGGATATCTTGATTTGTATGCCCCACACAGGCATCCTGTAACTCTGTATTAAACTTCAGCTTGCTTCAAATGAAAGTGCAGATTGTAGGCAACTTAGAAAAGTCATTCTTTAAATGGAATGTAGTTGATGTAGTTTTTAGGTTTGCTTTTTGAAAAACATGTAAGATGGTCTTTGTAGAAAGCAGAAACAGCCAAAAACATAATTGTGCAGAGCAGGGCTTCATGCGGGTCCTGTACATTTTGCATCTTTCATTCCTCCACAGACAGCATTTCTTGAGGACTAACAGAACCTGATTAATCTGAAACCTGGAAGAAACACAGAAGTATAGAGTTGTCCTGTAGGTCACCTTACATCCAAGTTGTTACATACTCCTTTTATGTTTGAAGAAGTTTTTCTTTTTTTTTCCCCAATCAAGAAGACATATTGTACCTGTAGTCCTCTTTTATACCTCAAATGAGTATTGCTGCTCCTTGCTCTCTTTTGTTGCAAATCAGTGTATTCTTATTCTGTCTTCAAGTTGTCACAGGTTACAGCAAAACTGTGGCACTCGCCTCTGGGGTTTGCACTCTGATCAAATTCAAAACTTGTGTCAGGAGAAGACCTGAGTGTTCAACATCCCACTTCCCACTCTGATTTTCACTGGAAGAAGACCCGAGCACTTGGATAGGGAGGAACTTGTGTGCTCCAACAGATAATTAAAAGCCAAAAGTCTGGTGTGCACTGTGAGGCATACCTGCTTTGCATCATTTCAGTCTTTTGCATTTGTGGGGCTTTTTTTTTTTCTTTGTGCAGTCGTTGCTATATCTAGCTAAGAAAATTTGGAAATGCTTATTTAAGACATTTATCAAACATGATATGATGTACCAGTGTTTTGAAATCCTCTCATTTCAGTGGGTTTATAAACCATTCCTGTCTTTCATGATTTCTACAAATCGTGTAGCCAGTGTGTTAATGGAAAAAAAAAAAATCAGGACTTTTTAATGTATAGCTTGGAAAACACACATGTGTGTCGACAAAGAATATTATAGAATTTAAATAATATCACGTGTGATATATAATACGTGCATGTGGTATATGTAAAACGTCATGGAGGAAGACAAGTTATATTTGGCAAGAACTGAAATTTTAGAACATGAAAATGTAGGTTCTTTTTCACTGGATTTTAAAACTAAATTATTTGAGCTGGTTTCTGGTCAGGAGCTGCTGAAAATATAAGAGAATGAAACTTAAGCTCCTTAACAATTTCAGTGGGCAAAACTATGTTAGTACCAAAGTTTCAGACACCACAGTGCAGTTGAAAAACCTGTACAAATAGAGCGAAACAATTCTGCTTGCAGATATTTGCTGTTGAAGCCAATAAAAGGACTGTGCTCTTCTGTGTGGTTTAGTGATGTCAAGCACTACTTGCTGGAAGCAGCTGTGCTACTGCAATGCTTTCCTGACCTTAAATAGCCTATATGCTGGGTAATGCAAGCACTCAAATATAAATACAGGGCACATAAGGACAAGAGGAGGCCAGAAAAGCCATGTAGACCCCTTCCCTCCTCTGAATTAGTCAGTGTCTTTCTCAGTATTCTTTTCTCCTGGTGTTTATCCAAGATATTTACAAAACCATTTAGACTAATTGTTCCCTTGTGTTGCCTCAGTACTGTTTATTCCATATGTTAAGTGCTGCGTGCAAAGCAGTTCTACTCTTCAGCGTGGCTGCTGCTTACTTTCCTTTCCTTTTCCTTTCTCCATGGTCACCTTTGATAGTAACCCAAACAGCTGTGCAATCTCTGTTTGAGGTTATATGTGATTCAGCAGCAGTCTTCTGCTCTCCTCTAGCCTCCCTTTCTAGGGCAAGTAGGACTTTCTGGGACATTTTGTGAAGGCAATTCCTTCAGGTCATATTTTTGATCGAATTCCCACATATTTGGGGTGGGTTTTTTCCCCTTTTTACTCTGTAGTGGTAAAATTGTTAGATGACGTCTATGTATAACTACGTAGTGATCCTCTTAATTTGTTGCATTGCTCAAAGATAGTCTCTATTTCTTTCATAGCTGTAATGAGGACTCTGTAACTTACTTCCTACCACCTCAAATCTTTTTGTTTTCAGTTGATACACTTGTTTTTGTTCACTTACCTATGACTTAAGTTTCTCTTGATGCATTGTTTTTTTTTCCCTACAAGTTTTATTTCTATTTGCTGGTTTCTGTTTTGGCCATTTGTTTTTAGCTCTGCACACATCTCTGAAAATTTCAAGAAGTGAGCCTCTGGTGTTTTGAACATCAGGTAGCAGTTTTTCCTGCAGTTGACATAGAAACTGTGAGGAGAGTTGAATGATACACGTACATCATGACAAAGGAAGTCTTGTTGCAAGTTTAGGCACTGTTTGATAAATTAAAATCTAATGACTCTTTTAATTGTCTAATAAGAAGAATCAGTGCACATTTCAGAACAGTCTACAATTTCAGTGCCTTTATTCTCTTTATTTTATAACATTTTAAGTTTGGGTTGGTTTTTTTTATAAAACTTAAAAATACTTATTTTACTTTTCTTCTAACATCATTTCTCTTTACAATCAATTGTTTCCATTTACAAAAGGAACAAAAACTTCTGGATTTTTATGAAAGAGTGAAAAGTCCATTATGTTGTGTTTGTCAAGACGTGGGTTACATGTAAATCAACAACCTTTTTTCTCCTCCATGACAGTATTCTATTTAGAACACGTGTCTCAGTGATATTCAAATCATATTTCTCAGTACTATGGATTTTTTTACTGATTTTGTTTTTTCTAGTATGACGTTAAAATTTGGGAGGTCACATTGTTCCCAGTTCATGAGGATACTCTGGGCACAAACACACTTAGGGCACGATACTTAGTGAGAAAACAGTGAGATTTATTGTTCAGTGATAGTCTTGTGAAAGCGATAGTTAGTACAGTGTATTCCCCTTCAAGAGAAGTCTGCCCTATGCCAAGCGGCAGAGAGAGTGTATCCCTTTAAGAGAAGCCTGCTCAGTAGCAGGCTGTGCAAAAGCGGCGAGCTAGCAAAGTGTGCCGTGGGTTCCCGGTTAGTAGAATCTTACCAACCCCATTACTGGCAAAAGACCACCGAAGCAGAGGGTAAATAGGAGGATCCAGATCATTGCCAAGAATGAAGGAGATGAGGGATCGTATGGAGCGAGCCAAGGTGTCCCTTGTATAACATGGTGCTCTCTCTCCGTCGCCCCCCCAAGCCACTCNGGTCAGTAACAGGACGATTCTTGAGGTGTAGCATGGCGTATACTGTCTACATCAAGTAATAAATTGGAAAGGATGCTGCTAGTATCATTAAAAAATTTTTCTAATCATCAGCCATTCTGTGATTCATGCCAACTGCAGGCTGCTTGACCTGCTCTCCCCTCCTGGACGGCCCTCTTCTCACAGAGGAGACCATCCCTCATGTCAAGGTCTGGTATGGCATGTGTCCCCACCGCTCAACGCCTACTGGGTTGCAGCCAGCAGCGGAGCTGAAAGTTCTTCCTGGTGGCAAACACAGAGGCCAACCCAGTCTTGCCCTTGACTCTGGTAGGAGGTACTTGGTCAGCCAAAGTCCTTTTACCAGGTTGTCAATGTAGAGTTTTATCTGCCTGATCCAGTCTATCATGGTAAAGCAGAGGGCTCACAGCGATGGCGGTGAGTATTTTGACTTCAGTTTTTCGGAGGTGGTGCATCCTTTCCCAGATGACTCTGATAACTGCAAGAATAAGCACAGCACCAGCACAACCCAACTCCATAAAATCTATATTCTCAGATTAAGGCTGGTATACCACCCCCACACATCAGTTTATGAAATAGATCAAGTTCCCTAACCTATGATAGATACAGTGGTTTTGTAGGAAATTCATTTGCAGCAAATAATTGAAAGATTTCACGTCAGGGTCGTAGAGCTCTGTGTTGGAAAGAAACTGAATCATGCAGCCCAGCTTCCTGCTTGGCACGGGACTCCCACCAGCACTAGCTCAGGTTTTGTGTAGTGGGGTCTTTGGCCGCATCTCAAACGCTTCCCTCAGTGAAGATCCTACAGCCTCCCTGAGGAGCTCTACTGCTCTGCTACCCTCCTTAGGGAAGGCGTTCCTCCAAAAGTCCGCTCTAGTCTGAACATCCATCCCAAGGCCTCAGTTGACCTGGTCCTTGAGATCATAAATGTCCTTCTGGATTGAAGCTATACAGTTTGTTGCTGGACTATTATACAGTGTTGTTAATGGTATGCCATTTATCATGGTGGTACAGAAGCAGGGTACTCTTCAGCTTTGAGCTACCATTCTTCCATTTCAACTCTGAATCAATAACAGGAGCTATGTTAACACCACTTGCTTGTCCCATAAATTAGGTGTTGTTAGTTAGTCTCATTGCTCTTCTCCAGCAACACAGAGGGGTAAGATTTTAAGGATATATTGCCAGTCAGTTTTCTCTGGCTGGAGGTCATGATGAGCTGGTGTGAAGTTAAGTTCCCATCTCACTGCTGACACAGTAAAGGGCTTGCATGAGGTGCGAGGGTATGAGTTTGCTGCATTCTGACAAGTATCACCAGTGCATGGTCCTTTGGACTAGCTGGTACATTATATAATTTAGAGCAGCATAGGGCAGTTTGGGGCCAAAAATCAAAGAATTTGGGTCAGCATTAGGGGTGGTGATAAGCCTTGCTACACCAAGGCATATAATACAGGGAAACCTCTTTTACTTCATCTTTTTAACTCTGACGGCTTCTTAGTCTTTTTTCAGTACACAAATACTGATTTGTATTTTCATTTCTTAAATTTCCTATAGTACTGCACAATGGAAAAAAAAATACCCTGAAATAGAACCACTAGTCACTAGCAGTGAATGATCTTGGCGATGGAGCTGGCACTGCTGAGTACTTTCTATGTACAACCGAGTGCACTTCAAATGCTAGGAAAAAAGGATAGATTTACACTGGTTTTGTTTGTTACACTAATGCTATGAAAGTCTAGCATTCTATTTTTGTTCATCTACCAATCTGTTAAGCATATTTTGTTTAATAGTTTAATGGTAGAACCTATATGCAACCACCCATGTTACATCAGACTCTGTGCAGCTGGAATGTTGTTTACTTTTCACCCAGGCAACTCCCTGGTTTTTGTTAATTAATATCTAACAAGGTACTACAGCTGACTCCCTTTAAAGTCAAATATGTAGGGATGTTCAGGATTTATAGGCACACTGTGCTGAGGCCTTGTAGAAGCAGCATGTTTTGTGAAACTAGCCTATTAAAGGAGATGGTTTGGGGTGGGTGGTTTTGGGTTTTGGTTTGTATTTTTAAAAATTATTTTTATATGTATGTATTTTCTTTTAGTCTTCCTCGGTTGTTTTGGACAGGTTCTGCTTGTACTGCACATGCATAGTCCTTTAATACCTGGTGCCATTAAGTTATTTTCTTAAGCAACAGAATGAAATGGACAAGATATGTGGGAAACTCATCTACAGCAGTAACTTGTTCGTTCTTCTTCAACACTTATTCTTCTTCTTGAACCACTTTTCTTTTGGGGACTAAAGGAGAACTTGCATTTCTGAGGTGGTCCAGTGGCTCATGTTTAAAATATAACCTTTTTTCTTCTTCCTTTTTTTTTTTTTTTGTCAACAGGTCATCCATCAGATGTCTCAATTACAACCATACCAGCAGGGATTTCTTTTTTAAAATTTTCATGCGTTTTGTCCAGGCCTGATTTGAAATGATGCAAGGAATAGTGTACACAATTTTCTTAGTGCTAAAATGTTCTACTGTCTTTTGATCTGAGTATCTGTAAGTTTTTCACAAACTTTAATGTGCTTAGTTTCTTGGTACCCTTCTGGAAAATGTTAGTACTAAATATTGTCAGGATGTGTGAATGTATCCACATGTGTCAGAAAGATTTCATGATTAGGAAACTGGAAGCAAATAGAGACTCCCTTTGATAATCTCAATCAGTACCAGATAAATGTTGCTAGGCTTAGAAATGTGGTCTCTTTCTTCTCTAGTCAGATTTTGTACCTAAAATGTCTCCCCACTTAGTGATCCTCCTTAATCATTGCCCTGCTTTAGCTATATAAGTAGTCTTGAGACTATACTCATTTAGGTGCACTGACATGTGATACAGGTTTCTTTAGCATCTCCACTGTTGTCATTTGAGCAGTGTGCTCTAAAGAAAATGAAATAAAAAATTCAGTGCATGCAGAGGTACATTCTTTCCGTGATGAGAAAGTATATTTTTGAACCTTGGCCCCTGCCAGAATATCTCAGTAACATAAAGATAAATAGATACTGCAATTGGCAAGCTGATTACAATTGTATGTTAAGGCAAGCAGAAAAGGTCTTTTCATTTAATTCAGTCCTAAAAACTTGTAAAAATATGGGATTCTATTTTAGGAATGAATAGCAGGTAAATAGCATTCCATCCAAAATCTGCCAATTGCTGATTGTGTTTATGTTCTTTTGATTTTTTTTTTTTTTTTTTTTCAAGTTCCTTTTTTGTAGGAGGACATCTTGGCAAAGCTTCACATATGTGGTTAACTGCTTGCTGAGCCACAAGCAAATAACACTGTACAGTTAAGCATTTCTACCTGCATCACCAATTTCTATTCTCTTGGGCAACAGGAGTTCAAATCTGGGCAAAGATGACAGGCATAAACCTGTCTGATTGGATTAATAACATGGAAACTGTTGCTAGCCTCCATAGTAGTCTTCTAAAGTTGGTCTTGTGGTGAGTTTCTCAAGCCAGATTTTGATTTTATTATACCAACAAACAGATAGGTGAGTATGTCCTGAATCCTAAAGGAGGAAAGAAGAATCCATTTCCTGTTTTCAGGCTTGGCAGATGGGAATTCTGCTAAAGGAGGTTGGAAAGGATATCTGGAAGCCTGATGGGCAATGATGATTCAGAGTTGGTTTCCAGTATATTGGCTGTGGGGATTTCTTTTTAAACATTGTATGGTTTTCTCTTGTGTGACGTTTTCAGTCTCCTCAACTGCCTTTTCTTGGAAATAAGAAACAATTAGTTGCAGAAACATAAGTTCTCCAGTCAGTGTCTTCTTTCACACCTGAAGTGGACCTGTGAGGTAGAGTTGGTTTGCTTATCAGTTGGATATTATAATAATAAAGGGAGGTTGATAAATTTATTTAATTATAAAATCAGTGCTGCACAGGAAAAGTCATGTGTGTTACTTTCTGGTGTTAGGGGGAATGACCTCAAGTTGTCCCTTTATTATAACCATGCAAAAAGCTCAAATAGCAGATTTTGGGTAGTAGGATCTGTATTTTGAGTTAGTGCACAGGAACAATCTGTCTATAACTTAACCTTATTTTTCTGTCCTTCGGTAGTTGTGTTGGAATGACCATAATAGCTAACACTTGGGAGGGTGAGGTTGTGTTACAGGAACTCAGAGAGAGCTTTTGGTAAAGAGCAGTTTTGAAATTAAGATAATGATGTTCAAGGACTTGGCTAATTGTCATTTGTTATACCTACGACATGGCATGAATTCAACTTCAGTTCTCTTCAGAATGCTGCACTAGGCTGCTATAAGCTCAGCCTATAATTTTGTACATGCAATATAAGACCTAAATCCTAAGGAAGGAAAAAGACAAACATCTTTTGGAAATGAATTTGGTCCTTTGTAATTACTCCAGTGTCTGGACAGTCTTGGTATGGTACCTGCTGGATACCAGTCACTCAGACTTATTTTGAAATGTCATAACTGTGGCTATTTTAAACTCTGTTTTATGTTGAAAGATTTGGTAAAGTTATAGTACTTACTTGAATTAACTTTTGGAGTAGAAATATCTATTGCATTTGGATAGCTCCTAGTACCATATGAAAGAGAGGAGGAAAAGTGTATGAAGTAACACAAAGGAGGCTTTTGGAGTTTTTAGGGGTCTTTTTTACAAAACTAAAGTTACAAAACCCCATAAAGTTAAAAACCCCATAAACTCTAAATTATGAGTATGTTTCTAATATTCAAGTGCTTCCCTAATTTCTCCAGTGTCTTCAGCAACCTTTCCCTTCCCTCCTTCCCTGTTTTGCCAATTACCCTATACAACAACAGGAACCAGTAGAATGCACACCGAAACTTTATTATCCATCCCTACGAAATGAAAAGCTGATGCCGCCTGGTCAGTAACAGAGGTAATAATCCTGCTGGATGCAGGTGATATAATGAACGGAAAAACGAACCTCATCACAAACTTGGTGAAGGAAGGAAAAAGAAGCTNCTGCTTCACTATGCTGTTTGGTTGTGGGACTCATCCATATGTCAGCTTCAATTTAGGGCCTGCTCAGGCCCTAGCACTTTATTCCCCTCCTTCCTTTTCCACCCTTTCACTTCCCAGATTCTCAAAGCTACTACTCTGGGGACATTCCTGAGTTGTTTGTCTTCTCTGTCACTTTGTTCAAGTAGCATACTCCTCTTGTCTTGCCAAGCCTTGCCCAGAGGACTCTTCCTTGTTCTTTTAAGCAATAGAAATACATTTTTTAAGTACAGTTCTTTTTTTCCCAACTAGGAGTTTTTACTCTTTTATTCTTCTTCTCCTCCTTCCTTTGGAGTTGTCTGTGTTTCATCTCCCCTTTAATGTAGATTTACATTGAAGGAAAGATGAAAATGCCTAGTCCTGAAGATCATTCAATGGAATAGAGCAATTCTGAGGATTCCCTGGTAGATGGATGGTAGAGTGCTGGTTTTCCAAGGCAAAGTTTTGAAATTTTAAGTTAAAAGAATTTGCGTATCTTTGGGATCTTGAAACATCTACTCTGAGTTTTGGATTTGATACATAATAGTTTGTTGTCAGCCATTTTCCAGATTTTCATTGCTTTTACATGTACTTCGTTTTTATTTCTCCTTGCAAAGTTGGAAAAATCAGGTGCTATATTGAACATAAATCCCAACCTTTCCCAGCAGTTGGCTGGAGGAGCTACAATTAGTTATTTTTAGTTGTGACCAAGTTTGCATAAATGTTCTTCAGGTTGACACTGATTAGACACTGAATAAATACATGATTCCTTGAAGCATGGATAGCTTTTCCAAGTACTGACCATGGCTTTAGATAGGTCACTTTGCGAAGTAGGTCTCCAAAGAGAAAAGAATTTGGAGCAGGTGTTACACAAACCATAGGAATCTGAGTCTGACATGGAAAGACTTGGGTGTTTTCTTTTTTTCCACAACTAATACTTGGATTTTGAAGTCACTTACTAGGCAATAAATCTGTGTGTTTCAGATACTATTTTTTATGTATTGTCAAGTTGAAAGATGATGATTAGATATTTCCCCAACCAATTTTGTCTTTCATGCTCTGAAAATATTTAGGATAGCAATCGTGTTAGAAACTTACAGGTACACTAAATCAATTGGTAACAATTGCATGTCCCTGATTTGGCAGACTTGGAGAATAGTAAGTGATGAGTTAGTTACAAGGAATAATCTAGGTATCACTATTCAGTACTTGAAAAGTTTGTGATATATATAGCCATGACCTCCAGCCTCTTCAGTAATACTATTGCAATCACTAATTTCTAACAAAAAGCTACTCTGTCAGGTCAGTCAGAACAGAGGTGCAAATCATTTCGATTTCCTTCATGTTTGAGAAGCATGCCTTTGTGTAGCTTAGGTGCTGGAAACAGGCAACATAATTTTTCAGGAGACTTGCCTCTCCAAAGAATTAGATAGTTCCATTCTTCTTGACTGCTGCTGCTTTTCTTGAACCTTTCAGCACGGGATTTCATGATAAGTGAAGTGCAAATCTAAAGTGTCTCAGATGATAAACCCCCTTGCCTCTGACTTACACAATTCTAGAATAATAGCAACCTTCACATGTTTTGTTTATTGTAAATTTAAAGTGCCTTTTTTTTTTCTTTGATATTCTTTTTTTTTTGTGAAGTTGTTTGTGCTTATACAACCTATATTCTTCCACAGTAGGAAATTTCTTATGGCTTACTGCAGAGGCTTTTGCTGTGTCTTAATAAGATAGCATCAGTTCCCTGACCTTTTACTAATGACAGCAAGTTAGTAAGAAAGATTCCTATGGGCTTTTATCCTGAGTTTAGAGGGCTCACACAGAGGTGCTTTTGGTTTTGCTGCCCTGTGGAAAATTGTTTCATGGACTATACATTTCAATATTGAAGTGTACTAATTTGCAAAACTTATTGGTCTATCTAGTTGGACTTGCTAATATTTTTACTTCAAGTTCCCGTTTATAAAAATGCCTCAAGTATCAACTCAAGTTTGCATTCTAACTTTCCGAAAGAGCAAACAAAGGAGAAGGTTGCATCAAGCACATTGTTTGTAGTTGTCTTCCCTCCTCCTCCCCCCAGCTCCCAGAAAAGTTTAAACAGTTAGCTGTATCTCTTATCATCCATGTCTCTACTATATACTGCAGTGGCTTGAAAACAAAGAGCACACAAATAAAATCAGGCAGCAGCATTGGCTAATTACAAAATTTTTTTGTGTCAAAGGCCTTAGGAGCAATTGCTATGAGACCTTTAATCACAACTCCAAAATTGCCTGTAAGTGCATTTTCAGTTGTGCGTAAGTGCATCCCTAAACCACCCCACCGTGTTTGGAGGATGTGATTGCTTACTCTTTTCTCTCAGGGTCTTGCATCCTACTGTACCTGTATGCAGTGATATCACTGTGCATGGGAATTTCCTGGTGGTGTCTTTAGGCCAATTGTGTCCTTATTTGACTCCATCTACTCTGAGAAGTTTGACATGCTCTGTCATACTTTGTCTCCCAAAGTAAATAGTGTTTGGGGTTTGGTTGTTTTGTTCATACCGTTTCATCCCCACTGAGGAATGAATAGAGACATTTTGTAACCTTGACTCTCAGTTTACTTCCTTCACTCTCCTCTTAAACCTTATCATAGGAATAGTGTTTCAAATTCTTTTTCAAACAGGCACATGCCATCCAAATCATGGTGGTATGTGAAATGTAATGTTAGGCAACTGTTGATATTGTCAGAGGGATTTTATGTTAAGCTGGGGTGGGGAAGCTAGCACAGTATGTTTTGCAGAGCTATGAATTATTAAAAACATCATTGTGATCCCTGGCATATCACTTGTACTTGCAGAAGAGGGCAGGGTCACACACCTTCAGAGCGAGTACTTTTCCAGATGTTCCACCCAGCCTGAGTTCATGCCAGACAAGTCAGGTTGTTGTTGCAGAGCTATTGAGATATTCAGAGAAGGACCTTTATTTATTGCAATGTTTCATTCTTTTTATCAAATCTAAAGCTCTTTGAAAGTATACCACCTTTCATTTTACTGATCACAAAATTAGTTACTTTAAAACCTTATCTGGGGGGAAAAGAAAATAAAACCGTTCGAAAGTTCTGCCTTCTTTCTCCCCATTAGCTCAGGTGACACTTACGACTACTTTCATTGCATTTTTAAGCAAACCCCATCATTTAAATAGTCAATAGCTATTTTAATACTATTAATACTGTGACAATCCTTTTTTTTTTTTATGTTGTTAGAGAGAGATGTGTTTGTGATTAGAATTTATCACTGTAAACTTCCTTGCAATAGCATCTAAATATGTTGCCCAGATAGAAAATCACAGGCATGTGCAAAATATAGCAAGTTTTATAGAAACAGGGCTTGCATATACAATATTTTGCCCTAATAGTTCTCCATCCCTAAGCCATTGGTGGCTCATGGACTTTGATTCCTGTATATTCAGTAATCCTGAATGAATTTCTCTTCCATGGATTAGTCCAGCCTACCCTTTGAACATATTGCAACAGGACATATTTCACAGCTTCACTGCATCTTGCATTGAGATCTACCTCCTTTTGGCTTTGAACCTAGCTTGTGTTAGCTTGGTGCGATGCCAACCACTACACTTCTGTTAGAAGAGACAGCATTTGGTCAATGCTTATTCACATTTTCGACATCACTCATCATGTTATGGTTCTCTGTCATACTCCTGCCCTCATTTTCTGCATTCCAGACTGAGTCATTCTGCAGTCGACTTTCTACTTCTTTCCTCATAATCTCATACTTCATCTTGGTTTGGCCTTTTATTTGGTGCTGAGCTGACATTTTAACTGAACTGTCAGTCATAACCCCAGGATCAGTTAAATGTTCATTTTGGTGTCCCTCATTTTATATTTTTGGTTAGAATTGTTTTTCCCATGTGCATAATTTCATATTCATCTGTGTTATGTCTCCTATTTCTTGCTGTCATCCAATTCTTGTGCTTCAAAGCCCATTTATTGCTCTTCATGATTGAAACTTGTCTTGACTACCTTTAATTACATATTGACACTGGCCTACCATCTGGTAGCTCACCTGTTTGCCAGGTCGTTTATGAAAATTTTGAACAATGCAAGTCACTACGGAACCCCCCTGCTGATTAAACTCCACTGGTAGATTTAATTATTTACTCAGACTTCTTAGTGACTCTTTTCAAGGAGCTGCAGTGAGCGTGTGAGCCAGGACTACCCCTAACTGGGAAGGAATCAGTATAGCTTTTACGTAGTGCGTATACATGCATACGTGCTGGGAGGGAGGTTCTGAAATTATTACATTACCTGTTTGCCTAAAACTTAGAGACCTCGCAGGAACAAAATTCAGTTTTCATCATATATTTGTCATTTCCATGATCACCACCTTTAACTTGGTTTTTCTCTGATTGGGAAGCTATATCTTTGCTGTGCTTAAAAACACAGGTGTAGCAACTCTGTGGGTACAGGTGGCTCTTAGGATACTGCTCGTTAAATTTCCAGTGAGTTTTCTCTTGTGATGCTCATCATCAGCACAACATAGAGCACAGTGCTTGAGATGACCTGCATTGACTCCAGCAAGGGAAACCAGTCTTTGAGCATCCTTATGAGAAACTAAAGGAAAGTTAAAAAAAAAGTAAATAGTAGAGCTACTTTCAGGAGTATCCTGTGCACTCATCAAAATGGAAACAGTTTGAAGTCCAGAGAGTGGTTGTTACAGTTCAACTACATGTGAAACAGCAGAATTTCTGCTGTGTGCTGAAGGGGTTTTGTCCTGCAAGAGATAACTATCCTTGCGTAACAGGCAATTGTTTTTTAGCAAATCAGTAGCAAATCAAATAGCGAGTAGCTTTTACTAGAAAATCTTGCTACGCAGGACTCTCTGAGAACAGGTTCCTGAGTTTTTTCTCCTTTTCTTTTTAGCGTATAAGAAGAGAAAAATCTGCTCAGTTGTTTGGAAAGTCAAATGGTAGAAGAAACAAGAACAGCAAGGATTTGTACCAGTAGCTCTTTGCATGATGTTTTTTAGATAGCTTTAGGGTTGAATAATATATGAGGAAAACTGGTTTCTGGAAAAACAGGACCTTCCCTGCTCCATGTATGTTGTATTATTTTTTTAAATTCAAACTGGAGGAGATGGGCAGGGTACAAAAGCCTTTTCTAACTTAAGAAATGGTAAAACTTCTGTATTTCCTGCTTTACCCAGTAAAAATGGGCAAGTTTTCATCACCTTCTTGTATTTAGACCATTCTTTTCCCAGTGTTAATTCATTCACCTTTTTTTCCCACCCACTGAGCAAGATTAGTAAACTTACTGTGAAACTATCAGAAATCCCCAGAGCTTTTTCTCTAATACAAGCTCTC
>VYZX01021102.1:49439-62051 GCA_013401335.1 Brachypteracias leptosomus | reverse complement strand
TTAATCCTCGTATATGTAAGTTTCTATAAGAGTAAGTCAGAGTGCCAAAACCTTACTAATAGTAAATCTGCCTAGAGAAGCTGATGAGGAAATACTGCAGCCTTAAAATTTTCAAACACTGAATTGAAACCCTGCTCAGCTCCTGAGTTCAGCTACATTAAAAAAAAACAACAAAAAAACCCCCAACATAAGAATAGAGATTGGATCACATGTCATCCCATATTCTGTCTACGAAGGCAGCCAACAGTGCTGGCATAGAGAAGAGTGAGACCAGCGCAAGACCAGGAGAAAAAGGCAGTAGTACTTCTCCTCCTCCTCTTCCAACCCTTTGAGGGTCCCACACTTCATAATCAAAAGGTGAAGATGCTGACTTTGTTTTGCATGTCCACCACTCGAGCTTTCTAAAATTACCTTCTCAAGTTGCCTTTAGAGGACACATCACTTTTTACAGTTTGCATGCACCCCATTTTGGTTTTAGCTATCTCACCAGATTTGACTTCCCTAAATCTTGTACTTTAAAAGGCACTGAATGCTCGTTCTTCATTTATCCTCTCCTTGTGATATCACAAACTCTATCACACTTCCCTTGCCCTCTCCTTTAGGGAATGAGAAATTTTAATCTACTCACGCTGCTGCTCCAGGCTTTTGACCATTCTTGTCACCCCTTATCCTCTCAATCTTCAGTGACATGACAGGGATCATATTTTCACACGGCATTCAAGACGGTATTCATACTGACATAATGATATTCCCTCTTTTGTACTCTACTTTCCTAGTTTTTTTTAACATTCAGTTTGATTTTCTGAATATTATTTAACATTCTGTAATTAGCATTGCAAGAATATAAATGTCAGGGAAGAATAAATAAAAATGATGGGGTTACTATGAAAATGCTTGGAATGTAAATTACTGACAAGTAAATTCTTCCTAAATCTCTCCCTAATAAAGAAATGTAATAATAGTATGCCAAGCAGAACGTAAATTAGAGTAAAAAAACCAAAAAGTCTGGAATTCTATCAACTGATGAAGTGAAGATGCTAAGCCTTAATTAAAAAGTGCAAATGTAGCAAAACCCAAAAGGACAAACTTCTTATTGCTGGAGAAAAGCAATGTAGTCTTCTAGTTTCTGCAATGTGTTTTACATTTCGCATGTACTGAGCACATTCTAGAAGTTTTTTAACTAATTCAAGCTAGATGTTAGCAGATGACACAAAATTTTCAAGTATCAGGCATCAAGCAGTGTGATTCTGTTTTTTTCCTAAGATTAAAAGCTTTTCAGCATTTTTCTCAATAATATCAGTTCTGTTGTCTCACCTCACCCACTGCAGTGAGCACTAACTCTGCAGTAATCCTACATGTCCTAGATAATTTCATCGCATAATAAAGTTTTCTAAAGAGACATTCTTCCATTATAGTTGAATAATCATTAGCCCTGAAATCAAAATAATATAATTTTTTAAATCGGAGATTATTCAATCTCAAATTTCTGTAAACTGTTTCAAAAAGTTGAAGATGACACAAGTAAATGACCACCACTATCAAGTCAGAATTAGTTCTTATCTCAAATTACAACTTCATAAAAGAAATGTGCTGGGCTGACAGTACATTAAAGTAAGTATTTTTGTGAAAAGGATAAAAATACATACACAATAGAAGTGACAGAAAAAGAGAAGAGAGTGAGTCACTGGGAAAGCATTAGAGAACAGTTGCCCATACTGATAAGTATATATAAGTATTTAGAAGTATAAATTAGACTTGCCTTGTAGAAAGAAACAGTAGTGCGAGATTGAAGTTGCAAAGCACATGCCAGGGACACACTATGGCTCTTACTCAGAGACCTCCATCATCTGGGTCTCTTCTAAGCATATGCTTGATGCTATAATACCTATTTATTCTTTAAAGATGTACTGTTACATCTCATGCATCACAATGATAATTCACGTAGGCATGCTGTGTCTCACCAAGCAATTATTAACTTACTTATAATTTATACATTCTAAATGTATGAACAGCTGTCTTGACCTCCTGGAGCCTAGGCTACTCACAGTTAAAGGCCACACCATATCCTGGTATTTGAAAACTTACTAGATCTGGATTTAAGTCTCTTTTGATATATGACTTCCTTATCATCAAACACTGATTTTCCCCACAATTTATGTAAGACATCTAGTAAGAATCACAAAGGTTAGAAGAAATAGTTATTTTAGCCCTAAGGCACTTTTCCAGAAATTACGAGAAGCAAGAATGCCCCTATGCATATTTATACTTAAATAGAGAAGTTAAAGACACTGGTTTAGAAAGGAATTATTAGGGAGCAGTTTCAATGGTCTTAAATTATATTTTCAGATAATTCAGACTTTTAAAGAAAACACTATGGCTATAATTATTGATTACCTACGAACACACAAGAACAAGAAGTGGAAATAAGACAGCCAGGGTTTCCTTTCTTCTGAATAACAAACCTTAAAGGAGAAATACTGTCATAAATGTAGAAAAGAATAACAAAATATATCTGCCATCTTTAGAAAATTTCTTTTTCATTTATGTAGATAATGAAGAACTGCTTATTAAATTCTGACATATCCCTTGAGATCCTCCAGGGTATTTTATCTTCTCCCCTGGCTTGCTGCATGCTAGAGTTCCAGCATGAAGAATACAAGTTGCTCCTTTTCCATCATGGTGGGATAAATTCTGCTTAGTTGTTCTTTAGGAGAGTACTACTCCCCTCCTCTTCCCCTTTGGGAAGGGAGAGGGGTTACTAGAGAGCATCTGTCATTTGTCTAGTGGGCAGCCCAGCCCTAACCCATAACACTGGTGTATAACATTGTTGAACTGGGACACTTCACACTGAAATATTCATGAAAATTAACCAAGGGTTGCTGAGAGGAGTCAAGAATTCAAACAAGAAAGAAGTCCTGACCAGCAACTAAAACCAGTTAGGATGGTTTTTTTGACATGCAGCAAGATGGTGGGGAGAATGCCCAAACCCGAAGGGTCTTGTGTGAGTTTGTCACAATAACGTACTGCACAAAACCAATTTAAAGTATTTCCTGTGTCATCATAACGCAAAAACACAATTAGATGCTGAAATATTTATTTTGACTGCCTATTAAAAGAAATAAGAATATTACTATCACTTTATGGTTATAAAACCCACTTTATTACTAATAATTTAACTAAAATAATTTTTATAGTATCATGTAATTAGAATAATTTTTCATGAGTCAAACTATGATAAATGTTCATTGTTATGACAGCTAGAAACACTTAAATATGTAATTTGTCACAGAACAGATAATAAGGTTCACTTCATATATTACGGAATCTAGAAAATCCCCAATAATCTCATTTAAGGATGATGATACTGGAGGATTTAGTCTGGTCTGCATAAAGTATTTATAATACAAATTTTAAGAGGGTATTCTCTTTTACCCTCTCATCAGGCATCTGACATAGTGCTTTTATTGTTATAGAAATAATGCATGCATAGAGTTATCTGAAATAATTCTTCCCCTCAAGTACATGAAACAGCCTTTGTGAGCAAGTTTCAGTAAGCCTTGCACAGACCTGAGAGAAATGTTAATTTAAAAAAAACATGCCAGATCTGTTGACCTGGATATTTATAATATTAGAAATGTTAAGATGATGTGTAATTTTTCAGAAACCATTCCAAAAAGTTATATCTGCTTTTTCAAACTTCGTGTTTGAGGAAAACTGAACGTTATTTACAGAGCACCACAAACAAAGGTTTATCCTCTTCTTTTCAAACGCATATTTTCATGTATCTTGTTTAGAATCTAAAATTTTATATGAATACTCTACAGCTGTCAATCACTGAAAGCTAAAGGGCCCTATAAAGCTTCACAATACAAAACTCACTAATGTAGCCTAAACTATAAATGTCTGAAAATATGGGTAAATTGTGAGCATAACAAATGCAACGTTAACCTCAGCAGCAGAAACATAACACTATATTTTATGCAGAGTTTTCATAATTCTATCTGGCAGATATTCAGAATTTCAAATGAAGCTAGATTGTTGTAGTTATGTTACGTGCTTATCCATGTATACAACATTCAGGCCATGAAAAAGAACAGATGCTTCCTCTAATAAATAACTCACTATAACAAAGAATATACTGCAAGTCTACATAATCTGGTTTATGCAAATGCTAATGGCTGTGTGTGGCAATGTAGCATAATACAATAACTAATTTAATAAATCATTCTTAGTTTAGCTGAACAAAATTCAATTACAAACTAGAAAGTAATTTCCAGATTAAATATCCTCCCATTTTTCCACTGTTTTTATGAACAACGTTAAACAAAAAAAATTCCATGCCTTATTTGAATCTCAAGCTATAGGAAAATGCCTGTTTAAAATAAAGGCTATTACATTAAAAAAAATAAAATGAGCTGAAAGCTCAGCTCCATGGAAACAATACTTCTCTGCAAGTTGCTTATGCTCTAATCCCTAGGTTTTAAACACACACACAAAAAGCAGTTAGCTCAAAACATGGGGCAAATTTTAGTAAATTAAATAAACCAGGACGAAAAAATTAAGAATAGAATATTATGCATTACTAAGTACAATAATAAAACCACTGATTAATCTTTGTCAAAGTATTCAGATATCATTTCATAACCTGAACTTCATATACGAAGGAGGGGACATATATTTATTTTCATACAACATTTTCTCTTGTAAGAGATAAAGTAACTTATTGGAAAGTGAGAAGTTTGCGCCAGAAGATGTCTCAGAAGGTGAATAAAGAGGCTCAGAGGAGTGTGTTAATGGTGTTAATTCATTATCTGTTGCAAATAATACATGCTTTTTAAGAAAATATTCCGTATCTGTCCATGCATCTTGTTCTGAATTCATGTAAATACTTTCATAAATTTGCACAATAGAAACCAATTACTTGATGCCATACACAATGGACTTAATAGAAGCTACAAATAAACACTCGCTATTTCAGGAGAAGTTTAAGAAGTTTCCCATGTTTAAAAGTTTTCCAGTTCAATACTGAAGAAATAAAAATTTAATTATGTTTGGTATAAAAGTTATTATTGCAATAGTGCAAGCCAAGACTCTCTTAAAAGAAAACCCTCCTACACATGCTCCCACAGAAAAATAGAAAGAATAAGAAAATGTTTTTCCAAATATTAAAAGTTATTGAGAGTCATTATCAAAAATTAACATCTTTGTTGTGAATCATACCTTTATCTGTTACTCAACTGAAGAGAAAACAAGATACAAAATCAACAGAAGAATATTTTGATGTTGTTCTTTAAAGGTCCCAGGATGCTGTGCTGCTAGCTCTCTTCTTCTTCAGGCCAACACCAAACTCAGCAACATCCCCTCAGCATTACTTCATCTTTTATTCTTCATCTGTTTGCTCTTCTCCATCTCAAATCAGCCAAGGGGGAACACACCACTGAGAGAGAACTCAGCGAGCTGTCCCCAACAAGAATTTCCTCTAACTGGCCCCAACAGGAACTCTCTTTCAACAGATCAGCTTCTTAGTGCTTCTCTCCAACTGGTTCCATTCCCACCTCCTGTGACACTGATCTGGTTCTGGTTGATATATCTCTAGCCTCACCCACCACCCCAACGACAATCACCTGGGGGAAGGCAAGGCCTTACACAGGTGGGCCAGGTTCTGCCTCTGGGGCCTTGGGGAACAAAACATGTTGCTGGGTCATGACTCATCCATAGGTCAATTCCAACTCAGGGCCCACAGCCCAGGCCCCAGCACTTCAGATGTATGCAAAGTTTGTAAGTTAGTGTTTTCTAATTAAATAGGAGCAAATAACTTTTGTCTACAGTAAGCATGGTGTGAAAACAGAACCTAACAGTAAGAGATAGAGGTAAATTCATACTTTAAATTAGAATCAGTATCTAAAAACTATAAAATACATTGTTCCATTACAATGGGAGAAAGATGCACAATAGTAGTAGACAAATGTTAACACAATGATGTCCATATTTCCTATGATCTTAAAAGAACCTGGTAATTTCCTATTTCAAATCATAATTCAGAACCATAGTTATGAATGTGACCCTATGAATTCTGCTGTTTCCCAGCCCAAAATGTATCAAAACCCACTAACATTCATGACATGGATATTAAGCTTAATGGATACAAAACATTCCATCATCCAGTGCTGTCCTATGGTAGTGCCTACATACTCAGCAACTCTATGAGGACTGACTTGCCCAAGTTGAACTCAATTAACTAAGACTGAAGTGTAAGGACAACACATCAGCATAGTTACCTAATTCATTACTCATCACTGAACAAGAAACATTCAGGTGATAAACATGCTACTTCCTTATGGCTCTTTAAATAAGGGATTTCACTGTTTTATGTCAAAGTTCTACTGCTTTAATTGTTACTATAATGATTTCTATGGCATGATAATTTACTTGTTTCTGCAAATAATCTTAGTTATTGCATAATGGAAACTGCAAATGTGAAAATTATATAAAAAGAAGTGAATAGGGATTATGAGGGAATAAATGTCACATTTTCAGTGGAATTTGAACTTTGAAAACTTTCCACAGGTCCACTGCAAGATTCCAGTTTCAGAACAGCTAGCACAAAATCATATGTCTATTTGGCCAAAATTAAAGAATCTTGTCCCAGATTTGCAGTTACACAAAGTAGTGTACTACAGGTATTCTCTATTAATGCTGTGTGACCTTCCTTCATATGTGAACAAACCACTACGCCTGACACCCATGTTTCACACAAGATGGTAAAATGCACACAAAATTATTTGTCTACTAATTCTATTGCTCTTAGGTTCTGATTCAAAATATGTCTTACATCTCAACAAACGAGTAACTCAGCTTCAGGGTAGCAATCCAAACTGTGAAGTGTCTGCAGTTCTTCTAGAGTCAACAGTCCTGATGAGAAATAACTGTCCATAGCAAAAAGATGTTAAGATAGCTATCCTTAAGAGGCAGCTCAAAAATTGTTCACGTACTTTACAAGTGAACATTATTACACTCAAAAGAAATAAAAATGACACACTCAATCTGTCCACTTTTGAAGTGGGCAGAAAGGTGGGAAGGAAGGTCTTCTGCTTTGTCAGCATTGTATCCCCTGTAAGTGCCCTGGTGTTTAACTTGCTCACAAACTCATCTCAAAAGCTAGACACAATGCTAAACACATCCCTCTACTTCATGTCTCACACTGGCTGGCTTCCAGTGGCTTCCTGTTCAACAAGAAAGGGCAATCAATTAAACATCTTCAGAGATGTCCACACTTTCTCAGTGATACAGGGAACACAAGCACTCAGATTGGTTTCTGAATGAACTGTCTGCTGTCAATATTTATTCATCAAAATGCAAAAACAATGCTATAAAACCAATCTTAATGAGGCAGAATTTGGACACCTGCCCACATACAAATAGATCACAACAGTTTATTCAAAAAGCTTTAAGCACATATAGAACTTGACTCTCTGCTAAACATAAAGGCCGATTTGGGATGAAGTTAGTGGGTTGTAAGTATTAGGTAGGCTAAAGACCTGTCTGAGAGTTAAGGACTCAATTTTGCTAAATTGAAAATTAGGTAGAATTAAATGGGACTTAATGTTGCCTAAAGATTTTATTTTCTATCTTCTTTTTTAGAGAATAAAATGTTTTGAATCAAAAATTAGGATGCTAAAAAATTATAGCACCTCCAAAAATAATATAGTCAACTTGATACTGTCAATTTATTAATTTACCTCAATGTCTTCACACACATCCTTTAAGTTGAAAAACTGCAAAATGTCTGTTGGACCATTCTGGTTATACAGAGACACATTTATAACATGTTTTTTAAAAAGCTATCTCTCTCTTTTCCAAAGTAACACAACTATTCCCTATATTATTAGCAGTATGACTGTTATTTCTATTTATTAGAGTAAGATTTTATGGATCAGGACTGATTATTGCCTCTGGAAAGTGAATAAAGCATTGTGTTCTATATCAATGCAAGTTATTAACACCACTCTATGCAGAAAAACACAAAACATTATGTTCCTCATTTCCTAGTTGAATTGCCTTTCTTTGAGATCTTAAAGTGAAATATTTGACTAGAATTGGCAGATAACATCTTCTATCATCAAACAAATCCAATAATGCAACAATGTAGTCCTACATATTTCCCTTTGATATCTCAAGTACAGACTCTCCTTAACTTGGGTTTCATTTTATTTGACTTCCAATTAATAAGTGAAACTCAATAGCTGAAAAATAACTAGGTTTGGATTTTAAGAAACTTTTCATTTTAGATTTAGTTTGCATTTTTGTTAACACATAAATGTCTCCTGATAAAGTTCTGTATGTATGGAAGCCCTAATGGGATTAAGCACAATAATGCTTATGCTTAAGTAGGCTTAAGTAATTTGTTGAATTAGGGTTTATCTCATTTTCAGACTTAGTATAATGGGTACTCATAATAAAAGTTTTCAGTGAAATACAACAGCTAGACATGACATTAAACCCAAAGCACGCAATTTCTTTTGTACAGCAGGAGAGGATTCAGTTACAGACTAAAAAGTTGTTCTTTCTAAATGCCCAGTTGTCAGTCAGGTCTTTTCTTCACAAAGGAATCAGGTTCTAACCAACATTACAGAATTCTTCAGGGACTTATCCTATGAAACCATGAATTTCCCTACTACTAAAAACTGAAGTAAAAAAAAAAAACCTCCTCACTGTTTCCAGTATTATCTTGTCAGTGGCTCTCAGATATATTGGTACCACCATAAAACAAAACCAAAGCAAACAAATCCCAACAAAACAGAAGAAAGTTTCTAGGCTCAAGAAAAAGTCCCAAAATGTCAAGTGCCTTTAAACAGCCCTTCATAGAACTGCAACCTTACCATGCACACCATGACTTAATGGCTAATCCATGTAGTAAATCCATGAGTAATCACAGTGCCCAACTGATCTCTTTACTGCAGATACCTCAAATATCAGCTTTTTTGTCTATAAACTCTTTTTCTCCTGTTACTATCAAAGAAACAACAAATACAAAGTATCTACGATGGCTTTTTTCCCCAAAACATAACCCTGAACAGCAAACCCAGTTTGGTTAAACTAACCAGGAACTTCTACCTAAGTTTTCAAGTTTCAACATACTTCTTTAATATTTCTATTATGAAGAAGATGAAGTTTTTAATACAAAGCTGAACTTCTTTTGCACACAAAACTATTTGCTATGCATTATTACTATCCATTCACTGTGCAATATAAATGGATTTTTTGTTTTCCATTTTCCCATAATTTGTCAGGCAGTACTGAAAGCAAAAGCATTCCCTGAAAATGTGTCTTCTGGTTGTCACTAAATTGCAAACCACAAAGTAGCAAAATGTAATACACTTATACTACTTAAGATCTTCCCAGTTGACCACTCTGCCATATTTCAGTTAGGATGTGACAATGTTCAATTCAATATTAGTTTCTACATGCATTTAAATATCTTTAATAGTATTTAAAGTTGTGGCAGGTACAGCTGCCCCAATAAACAAAACAGGGTGTGCCAGAACAGTCTGTAATAAACTGCACCTGAAGGTGGCTAACTGGCACCTCAGGGTCCAGACCTTTGTTCTGTTTTGCTTGGGCTTGTTCCTCTCAGCCAGTTGGAATGATCACAGTGCACCCTCGACTCGGGTATAAATGGAGTCCCACCTAAGAATAAGTTGAGGTGGTTCTTTGCAGAGTAGTGGGCCTGGTAGTCAGATCCTCCCCTGCGAGCCTCACCCTCTCTTTGGTGAGTGATAAGTTTGGGCATTGGCGTGGGAGGTTTCTCCTTCGGTAGTGAGCGTGTGCCCATTTTGGTTTGTCTTTTTTCAAGGTTTGGTTATTAACTGTGCAGATGACAAATTCCTGATGGACATCTGAACTTGTGTTTTGTCATTAGAAGTGCTGGGTCAATAAATCCCTATTTTTGGTAGTTATTGCTGTTTGTTTTGTGGGTGCCTCTGTGACAAAAGTCCAGTATGGTCATCAATACTTCAGATGATTTCTAACATATCTCAACAATTCCAGTATTATTTAACACCCCTCTTCTTTCTCTGTCTCATCCCATTTAATTTCACTGTTTCATGATCATACCAAGAGATGACATGGACCAGTGGTGCCCACATTTGCACAGTGCTGGACAGCCAAGCTTTCACAAACAGTAATATACAAACTGAAGAATATGGAGTCAGTCCCACACTTTTAGAGAAATTAGGTCCTCTGAGGTCACATATCTAGAATTTTACAGAGAAATACAGAATGTGGATGTTTATAAGTATATGAACAAGATCTCTGAAAGTCACCTTGTCCAAAAATTTCAGTCAAAGCAGGTTGAACATTAGGTTTCTCTGGGCCTTGTCCAGACCATTTTGAAAATAACCAAGAATGAATAGATTACATCTCTGGTTATGTTACATATCTGTGTAGTGGTGCCCAGACTGTACAACTAGTGCAGTAAAAATACCTCTGCCACAAAACATCTGAAGTCATGAGCAACTGGAAATTTACATTGGCAATTAAGAAGCTACATAGTATGTGCAACAACAAAACACTCGGCTTCATTCCTTAAAACACTATCAGAAAATGTAGCATAGCACTAAAATAGGCCCCATTTCTTTCAATATACTTATTTCCCCATCACTGTTCAGCAGGGTATAATCTGATTCTTTCTAGGCAGAATACATATTGCACTTTTTTAGTAGCTGCTTCAGTGTGTGGGTGGGGTGGTCCTGAAATTACCAATAAAACTTCAGCTTACTGCAGAAGAGACAATACTGCAAATCAAGAGTTTAACAGAAGTATTTTTTATGGGTGATATAGCTCTCTGTGTCAGGCCCATTTAAGTAAACTCATCATTTAATCTGCTAAATTAAGACAACAAAAAATAATAATATTTTTCACTGAAGATTAGAAACCAGAGGAAAATATTACAAATAATACAACAATCTTAACTCTGGCTATTCATGTTCCAGGTATAATGTATGCCAAAGTTTTCCTGGCTGTCATCTTTCCTGGAAAATAATTCTGTCTCTATCAAGATCAAATTAGTACCTCACCAAGCAAGGTAACTGGCCTCCTTCCCTGTAACATATAAATTCGGTAATGCCACAAGGCTTTCTTTTTCTAATTTTTATGAACTTCAACACCAAGTAATAGTCAAATGTTTCTTTACCAGTTTAATTTGAAATGGGAGGTAAAAGTGAAAGATGACATCATTTCTTGGGTCCAAGTTGTTAAAATACATTAGCCAATAGTATTTAAACTATGCATTAATACTAAACAATAGTATACAATAGTACAATATTAGACAATAGTACAAAGCATACAATTTAAAACAATAGTATTAAAACTATGTTTTTTGGTTTTCTCTGTTTTTATTAAAGAGCAAAGAATAAATATTCCCTCTTTTATACTCCTCTGCACCTCAGCAGTTCAAAAAATTACTATAACACTTGTGCTGAGAAAATTTTTAGAGGCAACTGAAAATAGGAGTTCAATCTGGAAGAATATCTTACAATGAAAATAAATAATGCCCAATAAATTTCCCAATATTAAAATTTACCAGAAACACACAACAGAGAGTGATGTTGTCTTTCTACAGAGACTATCAGTACAGTATAAGTACAGATATTTTTTTTTTTAGGAGTGGACTTGATCTCTATGTGAAAAGTAAGTTAGCTCCTTGTTTAATTTCCTCATTGGTCTCTCATGTATCCAGAAATGTCTTTGAAATTGTAAACATAATTGCAACATATTAACTTTCAATGTCAGGCTTTCTAAGAATAATGTTAACCTGCCTCTACAATACAAAATTCCTTCCCAATAAAATTACTTAAAAAAATTATATAAAAATAAGTACAGACAGACACGATGATCTTCTGGAAGTCAGACATGAAATACATAACTCTATTTACTGATGCATCAAACTCCAAACTCTAAATCAGTCGCAGTCACAGAGTAAGAGTCACAGAGTGGTAGGGGTTGGAAGGGACCTCTGAAGATCATCTAGTCCAACCCCCTGCTAGAGCAGGATCATGGAGTAAACCAACAGAAAGAGGATTAACACACTTTTGGGCATCTGCACTGGACCTAACCCCAGGGAAAACAGTTCTGTGAGACTGCTAAGAGGTGGCTGGAGCCTGGGGTCTGATGGAGATGCCCTGAAGAGAGAAGAGGAATAAGCTAGATGCAAAAAAAATCTAAGATATCAGTATCAAGACAGGTTTTGGGTTGCTATGTTAATCCATCCTTGGTCAAATGAGTGTCTGGCATCCTACATCACTGCTGCTGGTGAAGACACAAGAATTTCTGGTTCTGAGGTGTCTACCCTGACAATCAGTTTTCAATCTCTGTCCTAAAGAAGCCAGGTAGGCCCAAACTGCACGTTACCTTCCTTCCATGTCAAGGCACCTCCTGTTGGCAAGCAGGATCTCCTCCTCCTCCTTCTGAATGCGAGCTTCCAGCGAGGTGTCATAGCTAGGGTTANTTGAAAATAACCAAGAATGAATAGATTACATCTCTGGTTATGTTACATATCTGTGTAGTGGTGCCCAGACTGTACAACTAGTGCAGTAAAAATACCTCTGCCACAAA
>VYZX01021102.1:25636-42156 GCA_013401335.1 Brachypteracias leptosomus | reverse complement strand
AGCACTATGAGCTTAATTGCACTGCTCACTTAACTGCAGATTATTTTAGCCAGTAGAATACAGAAATACATGGATTCTGCTGCAGAAAGGAAATCATAGAAAGTTTCAGGCTGGAAGGGACCTCTAGAGGTCATCTTGTCCAACCTCCCTACACAAGTAATGCAGAGGTGAAGGAAAAATCGGGGGAAAAGAAAAGAAACAGCAGCAGTGCTAAAGACAAACACAAACTGATGGAAACTGCAAGAGAAGCAAAAGCACAGTACAGACAGGCACTAACTCAAATTGTGTAAGATGTGAGAATCACTTAACCTTTGACTCTTGTGCTAACTTCTTATACGCTGATGTGGCTGATATGCCATTAATTTGGGCAGAAAAATATTTCTTAATTCTATTTCAGCTCACTCACCAAAGATGAGAAACGCAATATTTCCATCTCCACTAGTCTGATTTCCCTCTGATAGAAAACGGTCGTTCCCATGTTGCAGACTTCATGAATCTAGCCTTATCTTCTAAAGTTAGGTGGATTTATTTACTGTTTAGTTTAAAAGTCAATTTCTAAAACATTCTTAGCATGATATTTCATGAGGTTATTTTGACAGTCAAGTGGTACCACAGAATGTGTTGCCATAGGAACCAATATTCTTACACAGATTATTAAAAGGATTGGGTTAACTCTGCAGAGTGGGGGCCGTGAAAGACTGTTATTGCTAAGCATTTACATAGACAAAGGAAGCAAACTACAGGCCTTTCCCTTCTATTTATGACACTGTCTTCTGTGGTGGTTGCCCTATGTTTATATTTTAAATCTCAGAATTGTTGTACCAGAGAATAAAGTGCTTCTTGCCCCCTGGAGCACAAATCACAGAACTGCAGCAGTGATAGGTACAGGAAAGCAGGTAATGCACATTGGCTGCGACCTTACACACCAATGTAAGTGAATGAAGACTGAAGTCACAGGAAAATGTCAATGCACCTTCTAAAGGTAAAAAATACACACATGTAATATCAAAGAGAATTTTTCAACATAATTAAAGGAAGATGAATAATGAAATTCAATAAATTTGAATCATTCAAGGGAGAACATATAAGTATTTAACCATTACAGGAACAAAGTAGAAAAAAAATCATATCAAAATATTATTGAACAATAGAAAAATACACATGCAGAATGAGAGTTGTATTGTTTTCATTAGATGTATTTTGTATAAAAAGCCTAAGATAGAGGATCACAGAAATTTAAAGTAATGCTGATATGAATGAGAAGAAATTAGAATGTTATACAGCCAGATCTCCTGATTATTCAAAAAAGACCAGTCAATTATCAGAGTTCATTAGACACACTATTTGAATAAACACACTAGTAGTCATGCAACTAAACAACCCAGGTATGAATAACATGATACAGGCTGATTTACAGACTATTGCAGAGCAGGGTTGGCTCTTTTTATACTGAATGACTGATTTCTGTTTTCTTGCCTAGATTCCTACTACTGATGAAGTACTAAAAAGGAAGCATTAGGAGAAATTTATGTGAAAGGTCAAGAAACAGCTACTGCTATCATCTTCCTCACCCATTCCCACTGCCAGAAGCCCAATTCTTCCCAGACAACAGGTGCAAAGGGATAAGTGGGAGTTGCTGCAGGGAAAGCAAGCTGCATTTGCAAAGAGCAGGGAAGGAGTTAACAGCTGCATGAGAGAAAGGGGAGTCAGAAGTCCCCCAAATAGAGTATAATGGGTTTGCATACCCTGGTGAGAAGGATGCACCTAGAGGACACAGGTGAGATACAGAAAGATCTACAATCAATCCACTGACCTCAGACTGTCACACAAGAATGTAAAACTCCCAATCCAGACCACCCAGTATTCTGCTATTCTCTCCCAGCCTTCATTCCTTTCCCAGAACTCCCTAATTTTGTTGTTATGCTGTATAATTTAATTTTGCCTCCTTAGAGATCCTTTGGACAAGAAAATCTAATTCTATGTGTGCTGCTGGGAAGCCTTGAAAAAGCCCTGTAGGGAGAGTTTTAGTGAAACCAAAGTTATTTATGTTCAATTCTCAGAAAAGAAGAAATAAATAAAAATTAAAAGATTTCTGTCACCTAAAGAAAAATAGACACAATTGAGAACTTTTTATTCATGCCTGTTTTGACTGAAAAAAGAAAAAGTAAATGTAGTTAGAAAATGTCACCTAGATCACAGTTGCTCAATTAATTGAATTTGACATTATGAAATGGTAAAGTCAATGCAAACTGTAATACTAAGCTTCAAAAGGCCACCTCTGCCTACCCTAGAAGAGACATGAGTATAAGCATCATATATCCTCTTATTGTGAAAACATTATAGTATATTAGATACGTAAAAAAAAATAAACTGGTAAGGAAGCCACAAGTCATTGACACAGAATAAAAGATTTAATAAAAGTTCTTTTTTTTACTGGAGCACTGAATTAAGTATTAAAACTTGTTTATAGCAGTAAGAGATTATCAATATAAATTTCTCTGTGTATAAAAAAAGAGAGACTAATAATACAGCAGCAGTAGTAGTAGTACTGCAGGAGTAGTAAGGTCTAGCGTAAGGACATTGGACCATTACAATTAGCAGCAAGTTTTCCTCAGATGCTACTAGGCCTGAGACATCACCTCTGATTTTCATATCCAAGATTATGTCTTTGAAAATTTAGGTATGGAATCTTACTCTTCATGTGTCCATCTACATGAAAGCCAAAATTTACCCAGTATGATACTTTAGACTGAAGGATACTTTAAACAGGCTATTTGTTCTCCCAGAATAGGTATGCACATCATATTGGCTATCACAAAACTTGACATCTCTTCCCTGATCTAAGAGAACAAGCTAATATTTAGCAACAGATAGAATTATGAAAGCCTGTTCCCCTCTTAAAAGTCAACAGGCAGAGAAAAAGCAAGAACCTTTAATCTTAAGTATTACTTTAAGCTACCAAGTTCACAGCTCAAGAAACTTTACACCATTTATAAAACATAAGTAAAGTTTTGGCCTTCCTTTTTACAGGTGTCAATGATTTTCTGACTACCATATGACCTCATTATCTAGACAAGTTTTCTCTGTGAATACAGTAAGCCATAGAAAACCCTCCTATTTCCTTTTATTTCTTCGTTTTCTCAGTTTTTAATGAAAATTGTTCTGCTTTCTCTAAGCAGCCATTGCTAGGCTTTCCTGTAGTAGCCCAGTGAAATCTAAAACCAAACATCAAAATCTTTCTTTACTTCTTGTACCTGTTTTTTCACAACTATCAGCCCTTGCAGCAAATACCTTCAGACATTATCCAGTAGAGCACTGAAACAGTTACACATTGAAACTGTTAAAGATATAAAATTATATGAAATTTACCATTTGTTATTGCATCATAGTTCTGGACACTAATGTTAACTTTTCATTTATCTTGCAGCATATCACATATTAAGCAAATAAACTTTTTGAAATGGAGCAGCAAAGACGAAATCCTGAAGGTAATCTCCTGCTTACGGAAGGTAGAAAGCAACGAGATATTTGATAAACTAAATGCTACCACTATTGTCTGGAATAATGAAGTCAGTAGGAGGTTTCTTCCAAATAAAGAATTTGCCAGATACGAGGACCATGCAAATATTTCATATGATCCTAAGTGCTGGATTACAGAGGCGTGTCTCTACTACTTCTTTGCCTGGCCAAAAGAATATGTAATAATGTCATGAAATACAAGTAAAAAAAGTACAGTTCTGTTGTCTAATAGTCTAATTTTACATTACGCTAATAACTAACAGAGAGGAAAACTGTTGCTAAATGTTCTCTCTAAGTTAGGATGAGGAGGCTGTTCTCAGCCGCTGCTGCCCCCAGCAGCTGTGGCAGCCAAGCCAGGGCCAGCGGCGCCAGGAAATTGTTCCTGCGCTCTCAGTGCTCCCCCTGCTGCTGCCCAGGCTGCTCTCCGGGGGAAATGCCTGATGGATGCAGAAGAGAAAAAAGCAGCATTTGGGCATTACATGTAATGCCACCAGTTACTATATTTTCTGCTGCAGTATCTCTACATTAACCAAATGTATCACTTCTGGTACACAGTAAGGATCCTGAACAGGACAAGCCTCATTTACAATGATGGTGAAACATTTCGGTGGCCTGGGTACACCTTTCTCACTTTTTCCACTTCCTGTCCTCATTATCTCTTCTTGTTCATCTTATACTCTTTCATCTTATACTTCTTTCATAACTTCATTCACTACAAGTCTGGTTAGAGTTTGATTGCATCTTCTGTATTCAGCAAGGAAGTATCAGGAGAACAAGGATGGTCTTGCACCTAGAGCAACTGAATGAATGTTGAAGAGTACTCTGTACCTGCCTCTGCAATAATCCCTGTGGGATGCTGCACATGTCATTTAAACTTCTCCAAGATGATCACTAAGTTTGTGTTCCTAATTTGCTGGCTATATTGAAATTCTGAAGGCAAGTTCGCAGAAGCGCCAGGCTACATCAGGAATCAGCATGAGACACTCTGTGACCATTTTCAATGATATGTGAGACTAAGGCTCTAAAAACCCAAGCTCTAGCTCCCAGATAGGGAGATTCTTGACCTCTACCCCACGGCACATCAGCCAAGCTGAATGTGGTGCTATTTTCTGACTGGGCCTCTGTGAAAAAAAACACAAAACAACTTGTCTGAAGCAGTCACACACTTTGAACTCAAGAACAGCAATGTCTGAACCTGGTAAGAAATTCCTGTAACTTGAAGTCAGCAGAGACAGAATCATAGAATCATATTGGTTGGAAGAAACCTTCAAGATCATCTAGTCCAACTGTTAATTGACTGATAATTGACTATATGTAACAACAGTAAAATGTATTAACATTAGGTAAACCCAATTAATCCACATGCATGATAAAAAATACATGAATGTGTAGTTACTGCCCCTCAGTGGGCAAGTGCTATTGACACCTATCATGATGAGCACCCCAGAAATGAATCTGTCTTCAGAACAGGATCTTACAGTATGCAGTAAATACACCCTGCAACTAGATGGCAAGTACAATGCACACTGAATAAAATCAAAATTATAAGTAAAAATGAGATTATAAAATGAATGAGTACATCTGAATGTGTAGTCAAAGCAGAGCCATACATTTCAATATTTTAATTCATCCTTGCATGTAAAATAAATAATAAGACAATTCTGAATCTCTGCACTACTCTCATAAAAGGATGTATACACACATATGAAACAACAAAAGTGTTACGATTTAAAAACCTAATAAGATATTAATTAATCAGAAAATACCAGGCATAAACTAAAAAAAGATACCTTTTCTTCCATCAATAAAGGAACTGGTATTTTTCAAGACTTAAGATAGCTTTTCATTTGCTAAAAGAATAACCATAAAAGAAAAAATGGCCCATTAACAGAGGGTCATTTATGAAAAAAAGATTGATCTTGGCTAATTCATTCTTCACTAAACAAGAAGCTTTTGAACTGTGGTAATCTTCATATGAAGAGTATTTCATCTATACATAAAAGCCACTACTAGGACACTCATATTTTGTGATCTGGTATTTTGTGTTTATATCTTAGCTGCAAAGCAAAAGACACCTCAATGTATTTTGGTAAGAATCTTCACTCTCTTCTAATTCCTGTTTAATTCACCCATGTGGGTGAAGATTTTCAAATGACAGAAATTCAATTCAATAAATTCCAAAACTGAATAGAATGGAACACTGACTGTTATTAGTAATTATAATTTAACCATAATAAGAAGGTATTTGTTAAGAATGATGTAGTAGATGAAGCCTATAGAATTTTCATTCTTAAGTATCTTGGGAAGCATATACTGTGTTTGGTTTTCAGTGTGAAAATAACGGGATTTAGTATTAGCTGCTTGAAGCTGCAATATGCACTGTCCCGATTCAAAAAAGCACTTAGAACATAATTCTTTTAAACTAATTTAAACTTTTTCAAGGCTAAGCATTTAATATGAGCTGTTTAATGTATGGATTAAACTAGTTTCTGGATTATTTAATCTATGAATTAAACTAGTTGTCTTTAACATATGGAAATACAGGCATTTTGACAACTTATTTACTCCATCCTAATATCTGTGTTTGGGACAGGATTGAATTGTCTTCCAAATAAATCTCTCCCTCTTAATATTAGGTAAAAAAAAGCCAAACTCTGTTTTAAGCACTTGTCTAACTTTGAGCAGGTACCTAATACTTATAAATCAGACTATTTGCACACTTAGTATCAATTTCAAATGTCTAATATCAAAGCATTTCAAATGCTTTGCTTGACCAAGGAAAAAGAACTTAGCACACTGAAGCATAAAGCCCCAAGACAGAATTGAACCCAGAAAGCCATACAGACCTCAAGGACACTCTATGCTACTTTCTAGGGATGTCTTTCCATCCCACAGGTATAGTAGATTTGACCTAACATATTACGCAGGTAAGGTATACACAAATGTAGGCTGTGCAAAAATTCAGGAATTTGGTAACTTTCTTTCTTTTTGAGTCTTAAAGTTTAAGCACATGAGTAGCTCCAATGAAGTTAATGGGATTTCTCATGTTAATGACAGGCTTATGCATCTCCCTGAATCAATATGCACATGACTCATTTCAAAATGTGACTCACTGTGAAAAACTCATGTACCAGTTGAAAAAGAAGAGACTGATAATGAAGGGTATAGAAGCCTGCAGAAAAGCAAAATCAAGCATTAATATTTTTAGAAACACTAAACAGAATTATAAGCTTAAGCATATTTATCTTTGCAGAAAGGAAAAAAAAATATTTCAAAGTAAAGACCAGTATTTTTTACTTTAGATGTCACAGAAAATACTGCCTGGAGAATAACTACAGAGGCATCTCTGAATTTAACATCCCTCTACTATCTGAATGTTATCATATAACATTTGAAAAACTCAGTGCAATGTAATTGCCAAGCAAATCAGCTGTAAAACATGTATTTTTCTTTTTTTAAAGTTGTGAAAGAGAGGGTGGATAAGTGGGTGGCAGAATGATGAAACTTATAGAAAATACATTATTTGTCATGAAATAGAGCAGAAGGAACAGAAATTAAAGTAGGGGAAAAATCAGGTGGTAAGTGAGGAGGCAGAAGTCTCCACTTTATTAGTCCTCCAGTGAACAGTTTTTTATTTAGCATACATATTCTCAGTAAAAGTGTGTTACTGATAATGCAGATGTTACTGTTGGCTTAATGAAGGACATAAGAGAAAAATCATACCCGAATAGACAAAGCCAATCAAAAGAGGAACTATATACAGCATGGAGTTAGTCATCCAAAGATGAATGCTGGTTAAGAATGGATAATCAAAAAGGCCTTGAAGAAGAGATGTATTAGATTATCTACAGATCCATCAGTAACAAATCACTAGTAGCTTGCCATATTCTCACCTACGTGCTAAATATAATATAAAAACAATGCAGTAAAATAGCTGATAATCAGTTGAAAAATCTTGACAGGCTATAGAAGTTGAAGACCTAACTGCAAAAGATCAGTCAGATAGTCACCTCCCTTTTGATCTCAGTAAAATATGCAAGAACTCATACTCTTTCTAGAGGAATTAGAAAAACCGATGACACACACACCCCACCCCATAAGAAATGCAGAACATGATCAACTGAACAACAGTCCTCAACGCAGCCAGATTTACATGGCAGGTGGAAGTAGAATTCAAAATCATCTTCATTAGGAAGGTAAAGGTTTTGGTATGGCTGGTAGGAAAACTTGCCAGTGTGAAGCTCACATAGTGCAAGCTGCTGCTTTTCCTGCCTTATATAATTAAAACAGTGATTTCATTGCAGTCATCGCAATAATCTGCACTTTCAGAAGATTTAGGACAGTGGTTACTCCTCCTGTGCTAGCTCATTTGTACTGTTCTTTTTGCCTATGGTAGATTCAACGTAGTATGTACAGATCTACCGTAATACAAGCACACCTTTATGTTGTTTTCCAGACATACTCCTAGGTAGCTGAAGAGCTAATATTTAAATTCTTTCTTCAGCCAGTCATCATATAGTGTCTTAAACGTCCTGTAAAATACAGATAAACAAGTCAGTCAGTAACATGCCTTCATCTGTAACTCCTGCATAACACTATAGTACTTATGAAGTATCTATGGTTAAATAAGTGACCCATTAAAATTATTGAGATTCCTTAAAGGAAACACCATTCTGGATAGAGACAAGGACAAGGTAGAAAATATTCCAATATCCATAAGGAATCAACTATTAAAAGTAAGACCATCATAGGAATAAAACATTTTTACATTTTAATATTCTTTTTGTCAAAGACTGACAGGCAGTGCTGAGGCTGTTTCTTTGTAGGCTGTGAAAAGTTCATATTCCAGAGATATTGGGCAGAGCACCAATAGCAACAGAAATAATAGCAGTAGTATTAATAGAAACTGCTCAATCTCAAATAACTACTGAAGCAAATAAAATTGAAGAGCCTCTTCTAGAGTTTTTCCCTCATGGCACTAAACTGAAATTTACAATATGTTCAGGAAGGACAGATGCCAAGAAAAAACAAAAATAGATTATAAAAAATAGTGTAAATCATTCAACTCTTGCATCCCCCTGGAAAAGTGAAGAAACTAGTGTGAAAAAAAAAGATGTGTGTGGTCAAGTAACCCTAGTTTCTGCTTCTAATCTCGCTTTAAAAACTTATACCACTGACTCAGCCAAAGGTTTCAGTTTATAGTGAAGTTACAGAAAAGCTAAAGGCTGCATTTATAGCACACTGTTGATCTGTTTTAACGCCATGCACAAACATTTTTAATGCACAGCAAATATTAGTCAGTTGCTCCCTTAACTCTGAATTACTCCTGATCTTATATTTTATAGAGGTCTGAGAATCTGGTCCAATACATTTTTCCACTATTCATTTTCTACTTGTTGAGCTTATTCACAAGGACTGAAAAAATCTGCCAACAGAATGCAATGAATCTCAATGTCATGAGTGGTCAACTACTTCAAGACTTAAGGATGAGAATAGTTAATCTTTTTAATATGTCAACTATAAAATGAAAGTGTGTGTTGCCATTAGGAGAGAATAAAAATGAAATTAAGCAAGTAGTCCAAACAACTTGCCCTCTGTTCTAATTTCTTATTATCTAGCTTACCATGAGTGGTCATTTTGCCCTGTGAAATACAGCAGAATATTTACAGTTAGCATTACTTGTATACCTGTTACTAAGAAGTGAAGAAGGGAAACTAGGACTGCTGCTGCTAAGAGAGTGCCTATTTATTCAGTTTCAAAAGAATCATCAAATACGATATAGCGAAATCATACATTTACACTACTTAATGTATCCTGTAGGGGTTTGCATAGCACTGATGGATTAGTAGGCGTAAGCATCTTCTATTTATACCATGAGGATGAAACTATGCTGTTCCCCTCACTTCAGAAAACAACTGAAGGCATACCCATATGGTTCTCACTCTTCTCGTGCATTTCCTATCAGATAGTGATCATCAGGCTTTACTGTCGTTTCCAAGCTTAATGACTTATTCTTACTCTAATAGAGTAGACATGAAATTAGTGTTGACTTTAGGTATATGCAAAAGGTAGGTACAACACTCATTTATTCTAAGGTCACTGTGTATTAAAAAACACAATCAAATCTACATCGGTATCTGCTGACAACAATGATAGAGTTCTAGAAATATTACAGAAATACCTACTCCTTTCTTATTAACTCAGTTATCTTTCCACTAGGGTACATATCTACATATGACTGTGAAAAATAGATCTCCCACATATTCAAGCTCGGGATTTTTACAAACCATCAAAACTAATTTTTCAAAAGAACAAAAATATGTTTGCAGAAATTACTATCTAGTTGTACTTAAATGTTGGAGAAGTCCATATTCCTTATAGATCTTGTACATTGTTATATACTCTATTGCTCAAATGCAATACACCAAATAGATTACTAAAGTTTCACAAACACTTCTCAATCCTTAATGTTAACACTGCCAATCTACTGGAGGGATATTTGGATCTTGATTAATTTGCCTCTACACTGAGGTCCAGTGCATATCTTTGTGCACCCTGCCTAGCCCCCTAACTGCAACTCCCAGAAAAATGTGACTTTCCAAGTCCTTTGCCACATCTGTCAGCCCCATGTAGACGTCTCAGCTGCTGATCAGAACAGCACTAGGTGCCTATGTTTATGGAATTGACTTGAGGGCTTATGAGATTCAGCTGCCAATCATAGGCATGCAGTGTCATTTTAGATACTACAGAGTAGCAGTTGACCCTTAAGTGCTGCTCCTGAAGGAACAACTGAGTCAATATTAGCCTCATGCAAAAGGCAACTTGTGCATATACGGTGACATGAGAGACTTAACATTGAGGCAGCTGGATCCCACCTTTGGAATTTCAGCACCTCTACTGGTGATCCTGCAATCAAATAGGGAGAAAATGAATTTTAAGAGATCCAAGGAAGATGATGATGAAAGGAACTTTTTGTTCTCTTGTGAGGGAGAAGTTGAAAACCTGACTCTGGCTTGAATACTGGAGGAAAGTGTAAGGAGAGGAGAAACCCAAGGGACACACGGGGCAGGATTCCAAAACAGATTTGTGACAGACCTCTTAGGGAAGGTCAGAGCCTTCCAGAGGGAAACATCTCTAGTGACTGATAGCCTAGTAACAGCAAAAGCAATCAGTCTTCCTGATTATTTGATCTTGTAATAATATGGCAAAGAGTGAGCTGAGGTTAATATTGCAAAGTCATCTGTCTGTGTGGAAATCTCATGGTATTATTTTCTCTTTCTATTCTTTAGAAGTGACTGAAATTTTCCCAGAAGATCCCAAATGAAATTGCAGACTATAGCTTAAAAATGGACATTGTGTTGTACACTACTGCATACTCACAGGGTGATAGACTCTGAGGTTATGGAAGAAATAGAATAGACAAGTGTTCCATTATGCAAGCCTGGCAACAGTGTCCACAATAGCAGAAGCAGGTCAAGGATATTAAAAAAAAAATTTAAATAAGGCACAAATACAGATGAAAAAGAAGATTCCCTAAAGCACTGAATAACACACAAAGATTTTTAATTAAAGCAAATATACTTCATACTGGGAAGATGCTCTCAAGATGAGTTCTTATAGAGTCCTCAGATCCTTACTAATCCTGTTGAGATTAGTAGATTCCTTTGATATTCATCGAAGTATAATGATACAGAGGTTAGTCCTCAAATTACATGTGCTCAGTACTACAACATATGACAGTCTCTGAACTAAAATGGTTCTTGTGAAAAAATGCAAAGATATACTGTGGTTAATTTAATAAAACATAGCTGTACAACAAGATTCTAGAGTAGATAAAATATTACTAACCATTTCCAGAGCACCTTGAATTTACATACAGCTTTATAGCCATGAAGACAAACAAGCTCTTTGATCTGAAAAGCTTATAATTACTTTATATGGAAAAAATGCTACACCCATATCTGAGATCCTTATGTAAAAAAGAATTAGCTAAGATGAAAGAGTCCACAGCAGGGCAAATGAAGTAGTTGGTAGCATAGCAAGACTTACATACAAAATAAACTTGAAAATGCTAGGATTACTTAGTCAGGAAAAAGAAAGCTTTAAGAAAGAACAAGCCTGAAGTACCGCAGGTTACAGAGGGTGCAAAAACTGTTTGTTCTTTTCTACTGTGAGATTCTTCTACATAAGAATAAACAGAAACATACAGATAAAAGAACACACAAATAAAAGAAAATGCCAGAACACACAGTACATGTTCTGCAAAACATAGTAATAGAGGGTCATTGCAGTAAACAATGTGACAGATTGGAGAAAAAGGATTAGATACATTTAGGATGCACCAGTCCAAGCTAAACACATGACAGCATTCAGAGAGATTTATTTGTCTGTAAGCTATTTTCCTGCAAGTATCTGATAGTCAAGGAATTTGCTACACATACATAATTGGACAGACTGGTTAAATATCCCAGAAAACCACTCTACTGGAAAAGGGGTAGGTTTAATGCAGATTAGATGAACTGGTGGCTTGGCCAGCACCTTCCCCTAGTCAATACTTTGCTCAATGCAATTTAAATCATACTAAGTATTGCCATGTTTCGCAGCTTTATATTCTTAAACAAGTGCTGACTATCTCACAGGGTAGGTCTATGCAGCATGCTGGAGGACTGTCTAGCAACACTTCCCTAAGAAATCGCAGCAGCAGGAAGCTGGAGGCTAATTTAGCTGGTTGTGAAGCATGCCACTGGGTAAATTATTCTGTGTAGAGCTCCACACGGCTCCTGTTAGGATCCCTCTAACACAGAAATCTTTACAACGCTGTACTAAAGCATAACCTATAGATACAAAAAAATAACCATTATTAATAGCTATAGAATATAGGTTAGGAAAGGACACATTAAAAATATTTGAAGTTCCCTTGGCTAGGTAAACTCCTAATAGAAGAGACAAAAGTTTGCATTAAGTAGGTGCATTTCCCTCTGCTTCTTTCTAATAACCAGTTCATGTTTAAATAGAATTTAGAAATCAGTTTGTAAAGTAGTTTATAGCAAGTATATCACTCAGTATTGACCAAGAGGATGCTTAGTACTGGATGTCACATTATAAATCTCTAATGAAAAAAATAACAGCAACAGTTCTTCTGAGTGGGAAATACCATTGTGTGCATTAGAAACTGGGACTAACAGATGGTTTTTAGTTGGGTGGTTGCTTTTAAAAACAATTTTTAAAGTTATATAATCTTCTCTTCTGAGAGTGGGTAGACCTTTGCAGCAAGGGAATCTTAAAAAGTAAGGTTTACATACCCTGAGAGAGATGGCCTTCATATTTCTACTCACAACAGATCTAAGTATATGCTTTCAAAACAAGATTCGTAACTGAACTAGACTTAAAGAGCAACTTAATACACAATTCTTGCAATGTCAAAATTTTGCACTGCGTAAATTATGTATCACTATTATAAAAGGGAATTCAGTGAAGCAACAATACTCCAAACACTGACTCTCAGTATAATTCTCTTTTTTTTTTTTTTAACGCATCATAAATACCTGCAAAATACAGCAAGGCCTGTATTATCAAATTCAATAAATGTTACTGTATTCAATTATTTAAAATTTATCTGCTTCTCTCCATGGAGTTCCAAACAATCAAGACTGATTGTCTTACTATTCCCTAATGAATAAGTAACCAAAATTGTTCTTGAATGTGTTTTTAATGTATTCTCATTAGTCAGCCATTGTATGTACTTCTGGCTTGCCCATCATCATTGACGTGGAATTTTGTCTAACTCTCTCAATAATGCCTATATGCAAGTGTGTAGTATTGTTAAAGGCTACCAAGTTTGACCCAAGATACTAATCACTTTACTCTAGCATATTGGGTCACATTTAGACATTATAATATTGCAGTCTGGTCATTATTTATTTAAATTTTATGTTAAAAAAGCCAACCAAACAACAGAAAACCACATCAGTATTATTGAATAATGTTACTAAAATGTTTGCTTCAATATTTTTCAGATTTCAGTGATTATTACTTTATAAAATAATTTTTTTAAAAAATCTTTTTATGTGCTTTTAATCAAAAATAATTGTTCTTTGCCTTAGAGAAAAAAAGGAATCAGAATTACTGATTGGATCCAAAGGACCATGCATAAGTTTTATTCACCTCAAATATATTCATTCTTAGCCATCTTCTTTCAAAAACACAATTCTACGCTTTCAAATCTCCCCTTAGATATGAACCAAACCATAATTTTATTGCCTTTATATACTCTCACTTTATTGACATTCTGACATAAGAGAGTAAAAAGTGAATCTTTTCTTTGAACACACACCGTCATTGTTTTCAACACTGTTAAAATAAGATGGTTTTAACTTTTTTTTTCCCCACTCTCTCTTAACATACATAAGTACCAACTTCCCTTTCTGGACAACAGAAGTAAGTAAAAATTGATGTTTATATGCCTGTGATGAAATCCAAATCTTTTTCCTGACACTACACAGAACCTTCCTTCATGTTTAAATTTAAATTACTGCTGCCAGCCTTTATTATCTATTATATAACCACATTAAATTTAATCAGACATACTGCTGCCACTTCTGTAAAATCCCTCTGTAGTGCAGCCACTATAATCTTACAGGTTTTACTATCTTTAGTTTTATTCTGAGAGAAAAAAAAATAGGGGCACCTTAAAACTTAAGATTCTCAGTAATTATTCCAGGTAATTAAGAAAAATCCTTTAACGTATACTTCAGTTAAGAGCAGAAAAGCACTTTCTGACACTGTGTCTTCAATCTAAACTCACAAGACATATCCAAAGACATTAAAATCTTGTATTTGCAGTTGCAAATCAATAATGTAGTTAATGTATTATGCTTCTCAACAAAACAGCATAAACATAAAATCAAACACTGCAAGCAACCACCTACTACACAACACTATGATCTGAAGAAAATACTTCAATTCAGAACTTCAGTTTTATTAAGTGCATATGGCAGATTTTTACTACTTTAAAATCAGTTTTAGTTCAAAAATTCTCATGACTTCTCAAAAAATACCATAAATAGTTATTTTTACTAAGTGAAAGTCAAGTCCTTAAGTAAGGACTGGAATAAACTTTTGAACACAGCATAAGACAAACCTTTTCTAAGAGTCAGTTTTAAGAAAAAAAATCATTCAAATATCAAGTTTATGAAAGGAAAAGATTGAGGTGTACTGTATCCAATATATACATCTTGCAAATACATATACAATCATACGCACACATAGGAAAGTGTACAAATTCTTAATACCCTATTTTTTGCTTTGCAATCACAGGCTGTCCAGAGCAAATAAAAGTAACATCATTCTCTGGTATTGACAGGAATCTTTTCTTACACGGACAAAAAGTCCATACTTCTCTTTTCTGATTTCTTTTTATAAATTAAGAAACACAATGGGCAAATACATTGCAATAAATGCAGTATATTCCTGATTTTAATATTGCATTTAGAATAATTTGTTCTCACATGAATATATACACAGGGACCTCAAACCTGACAAGAAACTGGTAATGATGTTAGTTAGCATTCTAAAGACAGAGGAATCTAAATGAAAGCAATTTACTTGCAGGAGCTCAGGAAGATTCCTCACCATATACATTTTAACATTTTTCTGTTCATTTTCATGACACACTTAATTTTTCTGGCCCTGCTCTGCAATTTATGCCTACTTCTTACTTGCTTTTGAATTCACACAGATTGTTCAAATACACACCTGATGTGTACTCTCTGTTTTATAATACACCTCTAAATTTAGCCCTACTATTTTAGTTTGTAGTTTAAATACATGTCATGACGTTCAATAAATTTCCCTCTTAGAAGAATTACAAATGTTCATTTTTAAGCAGTTTGTATTTTCAACCATGTTAAACCTGCACAACAACGAAAAAAATGTTGGCAAACTCTTACATAAGATGGCTGCTTTTGTTCTTGAAATTACTGAGTCAGACTGCCATCTATTGGAAAAGAAATATTTTTTTAAACTATACTTTTTTTTTTAAACTGAAACTACTGTAAGTTGCTCTCAAAAGCAGATTTTGCTAGCAATCATACTTAATACAGCTTACTTTTTCAAACGCAAACACCTAAGTTAACTAGATGGTGATAAAATCAAGGATTTTCCTACATCTTTTTCCACTTCCTGTTATCTGGAACATGTTTTCAGGCACAGCTCCTTTTCTGATTTGCTGAACAATCAAATCCTAGCTGTTGGGAGTGAAAATTTGCTATTTAGCAAACATAGAAAAACTGTAATATGTCAGCACTGGAAAACAGACAAGTATAAAGCTTTCCCAATTCACCTGTGCAGTGGCTATCAGGGTTTTCCATGTCTTTGCATTCTCAGGGGAACTAAAGAGTGAATTCAAATTACAATGACTGAAATGAGAAAACTAAAATGATGCCTGGGTGTATAAATCCCTTTTTGGAGCACTCTCTGAAGCAGCACAATAACCCACAGTTCCAATTGCAAAATTATGTTTACCCTGGCCTTTAATTTTGTGGAGACAACGAACAGGGGGTTATTGTCTGCTATCTGATAACACATGTTTTAATGACAAGTGAAGATAGACTAGGAAGCATGGAATTAATATTATACCTGACAGCATATCGGAAATACATCAAAACACAGCGTTGCAAAATGAAGCACTGAAATGATAGTTTCCAACATAGCTTTAACTTGACTTTCTCCTTTATAATGTACTCTTCAAATATAAGATCATTTTAACTTATTCTCATCTGACTTTGGGTTATTTGGCAAACAAGCATTCGTAGTTTTTACCCTCTTCATTAATTGCTCTTCTCATTCAGGAGGCTAACAGTCTGCTTTTCCAGAACCCCCAGGTTTTCCCAGTTTCCCTTTCAGCTTTTGGAACAGAAGTGTCCTTTGGCTACTTTTTTACTCATCTCCAGATATCACAGAATCACAGAATCACAGAATGTCAGGGATTGGAAGGGACCTCA
>VYZX01021099.1:3357-30820 GCA_013401335.1 Brachypteracias leptosomus | reverse complement strand
CATTCTTCTCTGTTTTCTGAATTGCAGTAATGTTCTCAGTTTGTTGCTATAAACAAGTAAATGTTCTCTAAATGCAGGCTGGTAGTATCATGGTGAGCTGTTTGGTTTAAAATGTTGACTTAACCCAAGTCTCCTAGAGGTCTTAAGCTAGTTTGACTTTCTAGATCAAACAGTATGAAAGCTGTTTTCCATCTTCTTCCATGTTACACCTCAGCCTTTGGAAACACAAAACATGACAGCTTAAAACTGCATTTTGTACCTTGGTTTTCAGCAGTTTGGAATGGTGATTGATTGACTGTTTATAAATAAAAATACCCTGTTTGAGATACTTTCCAAACCTTTTAAGATCTGGGATTGAATCTCACTGTGACTTTGAAAATGTTAAATGTAACGGTTTTGTTTCAGGGAGAGAGAGAGAAAAGTCTCCCCTTCCTATACTTTCACAAGGAATTTTGGACAGGAAGATATTCAAGTCCCAGCCTTGAAGCTGTTTTCCTCTTTTCCCTTCTCTCTTCCTTCCATGTGACTTTCTAAAGAATGTGAGGGTTTTCAGGAAGGTTTTTGACTGTACAAAATTCTGTGTATGGGAAGAAGCAATATCAGGAGTATGTTTTGTGTGACTTCCTCATTTTTTTAAGGTGGTGTTTGTTTTTTTCCCCCTATAAGTTGGAAGACAAAACACAGGTCTACTATGTGCTTAAGAGAAAATATATTTACAATTCTCCATAGTCTTGTTACAATAGTTTGCCACATTGTAAATAAAATGTGTTTAAGCTGATGTGCATATACATGTAGTGATTGGTTTCATTTTAAATTTAAGCATTGTAGGAAAAATTCCTGTTTTATTTATCCTTGCTGACTTTTACTGTTAGGCAGTGCATGCATAGGCTCAAATATAAGCATGATGACCACGTTTAATGCCTGTCATTAGTCTATATTCTGAAGACAGAATTTGTCGCTTAGGTGAATAAGACACGGACAAGAGGAGTAGGTGTCAACCCCAGTGTGTTATAAGGAGGTTCTGATTAGAAAGGAGAGTAGCAGAGGAACAGAGCGACCAGTGCAGGGGCAACAAGCAGCCACTTCATGGATTTTGTTGTGAGAAAAGTAGGTCCAAGAATGTGAACCAAATAGTAAAATGGATCGATAGATAAAAGAAGTATGGAAGGCCTTAAACAGGAGGGAAAAGTGATTCTCCTAAGTTAGTGGTATAGAGTCAAAAAGATTTGAAAGTTGAAGAGAAGCAGACTTAAGTTGCCAGTGAAGTTGCTTGTGTTTTTGCAATATGGAGCTTTGCTGGACACTAATATTCAATCTGAGGTGTGCAGGAGTGTGAAGTCACTACTAAGCTGAAGCACAGTATTTAGGAGTACTTAGCACCTCAGATATTGGTAACTAGTAAATTTGAAGTTCTTAATGTTATTGGAAAGAATGTATGGTAATGCATGCAGGTGGGAACATACATTCCATAGAGTACTCAATTTTCTTTGATTTAGTTTATTGGTATGAATACAAAGTTAACCCTAGTAATGGCCAATCTATGCCACTAAAACTATCTCTTTATGCAGTTAAACCTCTGAAATTGTTTATGAAGTGAGATCATAAATCTAATTTGTTGTGTTGGCAGAGGCAAACTGTTCCAAATAATATACTTAATGACATAGAGCTTTATTTTTGCTTTTTATTTTTGGAACAATAATAATGTAATCGTTCTTTAAGATTGCTCTCAGCTTGCTATGCAGAATGAAGTTAGATGTGCTTCATGGTTTTAAAATCTGAATAAATAGAAAATTGGAAATGCATAAAATGCCCCAGATGATTAAATGGGTGTTGTAATGTGTTAATGCATATATAGACTTTCAGCTTACATGAGATCATGTTCTAGCTAAATGCCAGCACCTGTAGGAATTTGTTTAGGAGCTCTGTAGGAATGCATGCTTTTCTTTCCTCCTGCTGAAGAGTTGCTTTTCAAGCTGTACTAATAACATCTATTTATTTTTTGGTTACTAGCCAAATCAAGTACTTTCTAAATTTTCTTTCAAGTTAGTCTTTGTATTTTTCCCTTGTTAAATCTCAAGACTTGGCACTAATTCGGGCAAATTCCTAGCCAGTATTTGCTGCTGACACATAGCTATGCTATGCACACCTGCCCTAGTTGTGGCATCCTTACGTGTTGTTAATCCCCTTTGCTTTGGTAAAACGGAGCCTACAAACTGGCCTGCCACAAGAATGGAAATCGCCCACCTTTTCTTGGGGCTGCTCCGAGAGAAACCTGAACTGCATTTCATAATATGCTGGTGGTGTTTCAACTGCATGCCAGTAGGTATATTCTGTTTTCTTTGCTAAGCTTCATTAGTAACTATGATTTTTTTTAAATTTTTTTTTTGGGCACCTTGCTGACTGGTTTAGCATTAGTAGTCCGAATTGCTTTATTACATGTTTCACAAAACAACCTGAAAGTCCATTATTCCATCCTTCCTTCCTTCCTTCCAAGCTTAACCTTTGTGAATTGAATGGAAAGATGACTCTGTGTATAGTATTATTAAATTAGGGGTCTTGTGTAAACTTGTATAAAGGTGATAAACATTAAAAGTTCCCCAGTTCTCGTGCAAAATGCTTTGCTTTCTTTTGTCCTCAATGATGGAAACAAATACAAAATTGCTAGTTAAAGAAACTAAAAGGTTTTCATACATCAGAGTGAGACAGCTGTATTTTGTGCCCTGTGATTACAGAACTTGCAAGAATCCATCAGAGAGCCTGTCTAAGCTTTGTGTGGCAGCTCGATAGGTCAACTTTTATTTAGACACAGCAGTAGCTTTCCTACTCTCCAAGTATTGTTCATGTCAGTAACTTTACTATTTTAGGACTTTGCTGGTGGCTCTTAATGATCTGTGCTGCATTCCAAGCTTTTATGGATTTAATAGACTGACTAATCTATATTCTTATGGTATTAATGCAGCTTCACAGTTGTTGAATGTTAAACATTAATCCTTTACTCAGGCAGTCTAAATTCTCCCAAAGTCCTTATGTTTGATACTATTAGACATTAAGTGGAGAAAAGGGATAAGCAGAGTGTTTTAGGTGAAACCAAGGCAGCTTATATTCTGAAATTGAGTTTGGACCCTATATAATGTGGGTGGACATTACCAGAAAAATGAATGTTTTTAGAATCTTACAGCTACAACTCTACCTCATGACAGAAAATACATCTACATCATTACTACCTATGGCATAGGAAAGCAGCAGTATGTCTGTTGTCACTCAGTATGGCTAACTTGAACACCCTAAACTAACAATGGATTTTTGTTGTTTATTCTCATTTTCTTGTTCAGCCCCCAATCTGCCATAACACAAGACAGGCATTCTAAAAATCTGTTGATTTTAATGATAATTTGAATTGATATAACTTGTCTTAGCCTTAGCTTGGTTAAGTTTCCAGATTAAAACATCTTTTAAATATGCTGGGGAAAAAAACCTCTCATCTTTTAGAGATGCATCCATAAGCTTTTGCATACTTTATATTGGTAAATTTAAAAAATATTTGATCAAGGCTAGTAGATATGTATTATCTGCCTTTTAGATCCAGCCTGTTTTCTTGCACTGGGACTCCTGGCACCTTTCTGTAGCTGAAGCCAAGTAGGTGAGAGATGAATTGGTGCCCCATGCAGTGTGTTCGGAAGGCCAGTGCTTTGGCCTGGGGCCAGCGGTTGACACTCAGGCCAGGGACAGTCTCTGCTATGTCTCTCTTGGTGGGTGCAGAAGAACAGCTTCTGCTCCGTGGCATCATCTACCTACCCTGGGTGTAGTAAGCGTAGTCAAAAGATAGCTCAGGAAATTGGGAATTGGTTTGCCTAGCCCCTTTCTGAAGCACTAGGATGGTTGGCCATGGGAGATCTCTGCTGCAATGAGGGCTTAAGTGAGTTTGTTGATATCTCCTTACCTCAGGAAGAACCGTAGGTTCCTTCTTGGAGTAGTTTAGGCACAAAAATTGGTTGGTGTTAGGCACACTTACTGTATACTTCTTTACAGTTAAAGTGGAAATTTTCTTCTTTGTTTTAATGAAGACAGAAGTTTCCTGAAGTTGATTTGCCTTAGTATAGAAAAGCTACAACATGATACTGTCCCATTAGTGGTGTTGGCAGTAGATTATCTTTGAGCGTTCTGCTGCATCTCAGTACAAACGTGCAAAGTGTAAGCTGTTCTGGAGAAAAGCTTAATAACTAAATATCTTGCATAAGAAACTTTGAGTAGAACAAAACTGAAGAAGAAAAGAACATATCAGACAATCCTCTTAATTGTTCTCAGCCACTTGCAGAAATAGGTTTATTCAGCTTAGTAAAGCATGGAGTTACATGTTCACAGTTTACAGTTCTGGACTAAAGAAATAGTTTTTGTGAAAAACTTGTGGATTGAATGCCAGGCAAAATTTCTAAACTTTAGTACAGTTTTCTGTGCTTAATTTGTATATGAGTATTACGAAATTGTCCAGCTCATCTGCTTGGCACTTTGATGGCATTTGGATTAGTCATGGAGAGAAGTCAGTCTTTGGACATTACATTTCAGCAGCTGGTTTATTTTGTATGTAAGACACTGCTGTGTTTTGCTTGATGAAGAGGCCAGCAGTGGAATGCTGTTACCTCATGAGATATAACTTCCATTAGTATCAACTTCTAGAATGACACTTAATTTAAATATTAACATTTTCTATGCTTTGAGTAAGTAAACAAAGGACTCTGTGTTTTAATCCCCTCTCTGCAAGGATGGGTAAAAAGGGAACCTGTTATTTAAAACAGCAAAACAGAAGGAAAAAAAGCTTGATTACTTGGTTGTCTGTTTTGATTTAGCAATGTCAGGTTGGTCTTTTTTGGTTGATGTTTTTGACTAAAAAAACTATTAAATCTTAAAATGTTAGGAAAGACAACTTTAACCTTTTCATTTTGCTGGAGATGCTGTGTACTGTGGGGCATGGGAAGAAGTTAAACTCGGGACAGGCTCTTTCACAAGGGAAGCCAGGAATGTTGCAACTTGTCTTCTTTTTTTTTTTTTTTTCTTTTTCCTTCCAACATGTTCTAAATTATTAGAATAAATGCAGTGCCTCTTTACAATCTGAATTTCACTTTCTTGCCATTGTGGCATTGAAGTCCTGTTAAACCTGCTGTGGTCTGTGGGTTAAGTCTTTACCTGTGTATGACAAGTTGTGGGATCAAAGCCTGTTGCAGGGGTAGGCAAGCTCTGCCTTTCCAAAATGAATAGCTAATGTGTGATTGGGGGTGGGGGGGTGGTAAATTAAAGGGTATTAATAGGACAACTCTTTCCTGTGCTTCTCTGATTAACGTGTTTAAAATACTTTAGACCTTTTCAGCTACCCTTTCTTCATCAAAATTTTAGTCTGTGGTAATGAAATGATCCTTAGTATAAGGATCCTATGTATAACCCAGTTTCCTTTCTCTAATGTACATCATTCATATCCTGTAATAATGGGAGGAGTGGACAGAATGCAGGAAGTACAGATAATTGCAAGTGGGTTTAAATTGCATGTACAGAGATGTACTCTATGCACGGAGGAGGTAGATGATAGAGGGACTACAAGATAAATTTTACATGCCTAAGCAGGCTTGGATTTCAATTTGAAGACTTGACAGTTACACAGTTAATGAAATTCTTGTTGTAAAAAGTAGTTTACCTATAATCTAAAATTATTCTATTAATGTGATTAAGTATAAAGAAGTGGGTTTTTTGTTTATGCTGTTTTCTTGCCAAAAATAATTGTCTTCTAGTGAAAATGTTTAGCAAAGTTAAGTGAAATAATCTAGTTTCTGAAATGAAACCTTAACATTGTTAATATTGCTAATTTAATATTTCATTTATTTTGGTAAGGCACGTTTGGAAGAATTTTATGTTGTTTGTAGAAGTGCTTAAGCTTTTTAATTTTTTTTTTTTTTTTTTTTCAGTCATTATTTAACCTACTGGAGTTTCGAAGACTAGTTTTGAATTTCAATCCTCCTGCTAATGCCCAAGACTTGCCTCGAAATCAAAAGGTAAAATTAAAAGCTAACTCTCCTGTAGTGGCTGAATGATCATGTACTGAGGGACAAAAGGACCCATTTTCCTTCCTTCATGGATGCCCTCTGAGGAGAAATACATGTGGGCACCTTGTTTTCTATGTAACGAAAGAGAAAGGAGGAAATGGGAAGAAGTAGTGGCTGTATGAAGTGCGAAGGCACTCGATGCCCTGGTTTTTAGCAAGGTCTTATAGAGCAGTGAATTTTCGTATATCTAGAAATTAGACTATTGCCTTTTGCCCCTTTCTTTTTGGATTTTAAAAAGGGAGCCTGTTGTTGGCCCATTCTTACTGTTTTGCGTTTCAGGCTTGACTGGAATGTTCACTAGCAAAAGTAAGAGCTGCAATTAAAAAAGCAAAATAAAACACATATAGAGAAGGTAGCATCTGTTTTCTAAGCCTCTAGATATGTACTGTAAAAGGGAATTTGAATGTTCAGTCAGAAATGTATAATTTATTCCCTGCCCTCCCTACCCCTTTATCCTGTGTTTAAAGAGCAAGTTGTCACTTGGGTTTGGGTTTTTTTTTAAAAAAAAAAATGTTTGTGTTAGGTCGTGAGATAGTGTACAAACACAATATGGGTAGTATTGGGAACACGTCACAAGAGAGTGATGAGAGAGTGTATTGTAGTAAGAAAGACAGGATGATATCATGTTTACCAAAGAGTTGTACTGAATTTTTTTTATATTTTGATTGACTTTCTGTCTGGTATTTCATTATTAATCATATAATGTTTTAGTAATATCCTCCAGTACTTGGAGTTTTTACCTTAATTTTTTGGAGTGTAAAAAGCTGTTGGCATCTAAAAGGTGGAATGAAGTAGATAATAATAATCTGCTGTCTTTGAAAAATGTTTCTTCCAAGCATTGACACTAATGGTTGAATGCCTTTAGCAATTCCAAAGTGCTATTTCTTAGAAATTCTGACCATGATGGACAATATTAAGGCTGTGTGAAATGGTGTGATGCTAGGCAAGTATATGGACTTGTGAAGAAATCTTGCTTTCTGCAAGCCTACTAGTAAAAATCTCTGGCAGTAGTCTGTATTCTCCTTTGTAAACTTAAACTCCAGAATGAAATTTCATTATTAATTGAGGTACTCATCTGTCTTATCTACAGCAAGGATTCTTAGTGTTGAAATATGTTTGGGGAGAATTTAGGAGAAGACATCACTTCCCTGGTTGGAACTTAGACAAATAGAAATAAGCATACATGCCCACAAATGTAGTTATTTTATTTATAAGGTGAAGGCAAGTGGAGGCAAATTGATTTAAAGTTGTAATATAAGCTACCATTTGACAAAAAAAGAGCCCTGAAATTTCCTTCCGTCTGCTTACTTGCTTTAAAACTCTTCACTTAGTTTTGTTTTGATTTTTATTTTTAACCTAGGATGAAGTATTGTACTGACATTCCTTAAGATAAATTTCCTTGTTATAAAGACCTAATAATCCTGGATTTTCAAGACTTTGGTTTACATCCTGTTGCTCTTCCAGTAGGAAAGTAGAGTTTAATGCTAAGGTCATGACAAGCATGTGGTTGTACCTCAGGGAATATTGATTGCATAGTGGGATATTTTTGTTCTTTCCCATAATATGCTGAATCCAAATACTATTAATAATATGGCGTGTAAAATTTTTAATCCAGAAGTCATAGGTATAAATTTTGACTTAAACAAACAGCAGCCCCACCTTGTTTGCCTCAGCTAAATGGACTTTTTTTTCCTGGATTTTAAGCTTGGGCATATACTTATTCTCTAATCTGATTTTGTTCTTCGTTTGAAACTCATTTTTTCTTTTGGTGCATTCATCAGCTTCCTTCTGTACAACAGATATGATTCTCTGCAGCTACTGCAGCTTCTTTGCTCTCCAAGACCTCTTACCTCTTGCTGTCATATGAACAAATCTTTTTTTTTTTTATCTGTACACAGTGAGGCCAGCTAAATATTTGACCTCAATGATACCTTCAGGAAATGTTCTATTGTGAGAGGAGGTGGGTTACTGTGTGACAAGCTAACACATCCTTCCCCCTGTTTCAGCATTGCTGTTATGCCAGTTTTCTGGCACGCTGATGGACAATTATGAATATTTGCTATGCATTAAACATGTAGATTGCTTTAGAAGTATTTCTTAATCATAAATTGTTCCAACATCAGTGTATTAAGAAATTATTTATGCAAGCAGGATAGGTCATAAAGTAAAGAGTGCTTTAGATTATGAACTTTCCATACAGGTTTATTTCAAAATTGATTTTAATCTTTTTTTTTTTTTAATTGCTGCACTACAGTGTGCTTTAACATTGAGAGCTGTATGCTTTGCTGTGGTCACTTTATTAGTTCTTTTGTTTTAATGTGCAAGTCCTTTGTGGAACTATATACCTTGTCTTGGGGACTGGCTCATATCCTTTTTGAAGATTTTAGGCTTTGTTTAGTCAGAATCATTGTTGTGGTAACGCTCACATAATTTATTCAAGGATCATGCCTAATGCATTAAATCAAGCTTTCTCAAAAATCAACAAGGATTTTTCTAGTTCTAAAACTTTGATAGGCTTTACAGAGATATTTGTTCTGAGTAATCTTACTGACATCAGTAACCAGTTGTTCGACCTAGAGCTACAAGTATGTTTAAAACGCAGCCAAATTAGTAGTATAAATTTGGATAATGCAATAATAGTCACTGCCTATGTACTTCAAATATAGCAAAAGGAAGGTGAGATCTAGAGTATTCTGTGGTCAATCATTCATATATATGCATATGTATTATCACCAGTATTAAAGCATTTTGATAAAATAGATCTGTATCTAAAACTCAAAATTCTATTAATTTTTAATAGATAACTTTATGAAAATAGTGAGAAGACTATCACTTCCACAATTTGTTTCCCTGTTTTATTGTTAGAAAGTACTTTAAATATGTAAACGGGAAACTGATTTTTTTTTTTTTTCTTAAATTTATTGCTGAATTAGGGTGGCATTTGATGAAGTCTTCAGCCTTTTCTGTGCACGTTATTTATAATTGGCAGGGGTTTTGCGAGGTGGACTAGAAGAGCAAGTAAAACTTGAGAATTTACCTGACTAGAAGTATTTTTAAGCTACTATGTGGAATATGTTCCAGTTCACCACACACAGGTTTTAAAGCTGAAATAAAACAGACTTTATGTACAAAGAGCTTTATGCATACTGGATTGACATAGGACTGACTAAACAAGTCTGCTGTTTGATGAGGATGTGAGATAGTTTGTCATCAAGTAATTCCAGTTTGACCAACATCTGACATCTGTGCTGCCTTTGAATGATAACTTTGTTCTAAATACAAGTGGATATTATATAGGTTTTAATTTCACAAGTATTTGTCAACTGCCTACTCAGGAGTATGAGTGATATCCAATCTCCACAGCATGCGTAACCTGTGGTTTAATCTATGGTATGAAAGATTTGTGCTTCAGTTTACTTGCTTTTCATTATACAGGCAGAAAGTATTTCTTTTGCTTCTCTCCTGAAAACCAGAAGAAGAACTCCATGTTCCCCATGAACTGTATTTGAAAAAAATAGATACAGGCTATTTCTCTCACTTCTGTTGAGAGAAATAATAATGATTTGTGTACACCTGATAAATTTAGTATTCAGTTAAAAATAAGCTTAAAAAGGTACTAGGCAGTGTGTAGGTTCACAAGGCATTCTTGATATAGAAGGTATAGGAGAATATTAATTTCAATAAAATCAGTGCATATTGTTACAGTGTATTACTTAAGTCTTGGGAACAACAGTTCTGTCTTAAATGCAACTCAGCTTCTCTACTCATCCATTTAGCCCCATTGCAAGCCAAACATCCCCAGCTAGATGTGGTTTTGGGGAGCTTTCAGTTTCTGAAATGTGATTTTTCTTCTCAGAGGACTATATTTTCTTGTAAAACGGACAAGTAGAAGGTGTGCTACGCTAATTTGGTAGTACTAAGTAAGTTATATAGTATCATGATGACTGGCTGGATATATGCTTAGTTCATTGGGTTTTTTTCATTTTTGTTACCACTCTATTAAATATTTTTCATTCTTCAAATACAGGAACATAGGAATCTGCCTTTCATGCGTGAATTGAGGTACCTGTTTGCACTTCTAGTTGGTTCAAAGAGAAAATACGTTGACCCGTCAAGAGCGGTTGAAATTCTTAAAGATGCTTTTAAATCAAATGATTCCCAACAGGTAATTTCTAGGCATTTTCATCCAAGCTACGTATGTTTTCATATGGTCATCTGGCAATATGAATTATTTTAAACAGACATGAAAAATTCAAAAAGTCCACAGAAAATAAACTTCTAATTATCGCAGTCTTTGAGCTTTTTCTCTAATATTATATGACCTCCAGTCACTTCTATTAAAATAGCAAAAATAAAACTCCAGACAGCATGACTAATTAAACAATACACTTTCTTCCTATGATTTTAGAAACTAACTAATAGTTTCACATCCTTGCTTTTAGGATTTAGTTTAGCTTCTAAGTCTGTGGTTTTTGAAAAAGCTTTTATTCTTCTGATCTAGCAGTACATCCTGGGCTGGTACAATTTTAGTTTACTGTTTGTCTCCATAGGTAGTGGTTTGGAGGGTCCTAATATTAAGGATTCTTGCCTAAATCATGGTATATTTTACTTTTCTGAGAAATACTTTGTTTCTTTGGGTGCTTTCTTTTTCCCACATGTGGCTAAGGTGTTTAGTTACAACAGCATGCTGAATTTAGTGCTTGATGAAAGCAGTATTAGTCATCACTTGTTAAATACCAAAGGGTTTGAACAATGGGATTCATAAAATGCCTTTGGACTATCATGGTATGAAAGCTGAGCCCCAGTAACAAGGATCACAGGACAATGTAAGGGCTGAAGAACACCAGAGCCTTAGTGTGCTCTAAGAACCACCCATAAGAGAACAGTCATGGCATAGTCTTAGACATAGCGTGATTTTGGAGCTCTTATGAAGGGAAATACTGGTGTACTGATCTTGTAAGGTGACACTTCATTGTGTTCTGTTACATATGTGAATATATACTGATCATTTTATATTTTTCAACAGCAAGATGTTAGTGAATTTACACACAAATTATTAGATTGGCTAGAAGATGCCTTCCAAATTAAAGCTGAAGAAGAGAGGTAAGGGGTTTTAATTTTTTTTTTCTAGCATATTGAACATTTTGATGAGAAAAGCAAACCAAACAACCAAAAATCCACTTCTCACTGATGGCTGAAAAAGATCCAACTGTAGCTTGTTGTAGTTCAAGTGTACTTTTTCCATATGTGTTAGTACTTTAGATTTTCCATGAAATGTATTTTTTCATCTTTTTTCATCTTAGCAATCTTGCTGAATGAAGTCCAGAATATATAAAGAGTAGAGATGTGTTTTGTACATAATCAATTAGGCTTTTTTTTTGAATGCAGTTTTGCTTTAAATCCTGTAATTTTAATACTTCAAAGCCTTGCTTCTGTTTCTCTTCTTGGAAGTAAATGCTCATCATTTGTGTAAGTGGACATCTACAAACTATCTTTCGAATACGTAATTATTTCTAGTGTTGCAGGAAATAGTTCTAGGGTCTTGTACAACTTAACCACTCATGAGTTTAATCTGATTGACATAAATTTTCCTAGAATGAAGCAATTTTGAAACTTAATTTTCAGAACATACTTTCCATTACAAATATGTGAATCATTACTATTGTTGTTAGGGGAAAGTACAAAACTAAATGAACAGTAACTGAGTAAAATAGGCAGTATTTACATTCAGAACATTGTTTTCATAGTTTTATAAAACTTTGTAGATTTATATTTGATTTTTGCACTACCATGCTTTCTGTTTTCAGGGATGGAGAGAAACCAAAGAACCCAATGGTGGAGTTGTTTTATGGACGATTTCTAGCAGTAGGTGTACTTGAAGGTATGAATCTGAATTTACTTGGACTTCTGTGCTCATGTCTTCTCAGAGATTCTCTAAGTACAAAGGTGAATGATACAGTTGTAGCATTTTAGCTACTTCTGCAGAAGTATACTTGGAGAGTATGTGTTCGATCTGTGATAAAAAGTTTCTCCTAATAATGTGAGACTGAAGGTAAATGTAGTGACCTGCAGTGGTCCAGAAAGACTGTTTTGATAACTTTCATGGCCTAAGTGTATGTACTTAAGTGCAGAAGAAGTTAGAGTTAGATCTTGAGCAAAAATGCTTGCAAGAAATTATCAGGGCACTTTTACCATTTACTAATGGTATACAGAAAGTAAGTTACTTTATTGACCTAATTTCTTGCACTCTCTCTGTTTCATTTAATGCAACTTAAAATTTCAAGTTTTGCATTTTCTTCTGCACAGTATCTGGTATGGAAAACTCACTCTCTTAAAAGTACAGTTCATTGAAAAGGAGTCAGTGGAAACCTGCTCAAGGCCAGTGTTGGATAGTACTGAGGAGGAAGTGACTGTACAACAAGCTTTCCTGTATCTTATTTGCATATAATTAGTGGATCTGCAGAATCTTAGTGTTCTCTATTCCAGGAGGCCAGTAGTTCTGCAGATGTTTTTAATGTTGGTGATTCTCTTCCCCATTCCAAGAGTGAAGAACTCCTGAGATGCCTTTGAATGAAGCACCTATAATCTTTAAAGAGGCTTCCAGGTTGTTACTTGGCCTGGAACAGCGTACCTAGTGTTTTGTCAGATTTCAAAGCCATTATGCAGATCTCTTGCTCCTTTGCATTCAGCTACTTTCATCCCTTATGTTCTCATCTTAACTGAGGAGATACGTAAAAAACAAACCAATGAAAAGAAACTGGCGAATATACGAAGACTTGTTACTGACTTTAGGATGAAGTAAATGAAAATTGTAGATTGAAATCACTTGTCACCCATGTTTCTCCTCATGTTTGAGCTTACATCCTTGTTACTAAATTATAATTTTGTTTTCAGGACAGAAATCGTGAATGTTCTCTTTTGTGGTTTCTTTTTGCAAAATGTACTTACACAAAGGGCTGTTTCATACCAGCAGTTCCACCAGCTTTGCTGATACAATGTAAGGTTGTATAACTGGCTGCTATTTCCAGGAGGAGGACTTTGACTTGTTTATGTGAAACTTCCCATGCATCTGTGGTGCCAAGTAATTTTGAGTTTTGCTTATTACCAATAGATGCAAAAATAATGTAAAAATGGACTGAAGAGGAAAATACAATAATGGTCAATGTTATGTTCAAATGACTTTGAGTAACTTGTTTTCATACATATAACCAAGTTGTTCAATAAGAAAATGTGGGTATGGTTCAGTAGACTAGGTCAGGTGACCAAGAATTGTTAGATTTTTTTGAAGGTAAATGTTGGTTCCTAAAACCTTAACTGTTTAATTTCTTATGTGAAGGTAAAAAATTTGAAAACACAGAAATGTTTGGCCAGTATCCACTCCAGGTTAATGGCTTTAAAGATCTGCATGAGTGCCTAGAAGCTGCAATGATTGAAGGGGAAATTGAATCTCTTCATTCAGAAAACTCTGCAAAGTCTGGTCAGGAGGTGAGTGAAGTGCTCCTGGGGGTTTGTGTCAGGGTGCTGTTGTAATGCCCTTCATTTTTCATTGGAGTTCGTGATTGTCTTTTATGTGACTTGCTACTGTGCAGGTTCTGATGTCTGGTGTAATTGGATTGTTAATTTGGGTGGTTTGTATCTCTTTTGGAGTGTCCAGAGTATCATCTCTTTGTATTTTTCGTAAGATATGAAGTTTATGCTTATTAAAAGCTGACACAGTTAAGTGCTTACAGTGGTGATTTGGCACAGGCTGGTTCCCACCTGTTGCTGATATTTGATCTCCAGAGAGGTCGATGTCCTGTGGTAGCTGACCCCTGCTCTGACTAACTTGCCACCATGTGCTGTGCTGTAAACAGCAACCACAAGCTATGTGTTTGACCATTACTTCAAAGCATTGTTGTTACTCCTCTGTGCCTCTGTCTTGTAGTTCCTCAGCACCCTAGCCTTCTTCCCTTCTCCCCTTTTTGCTGATATTTCTCAATATCCTCTCTGCCTCCTGTGCTGGGCATTTCCCCTCCTCTTTGCTTGCGGTGGTGGATGGGCAGGGCTGCAAGGGCTGCTGTTCCTCCCAGGAGAGCTTCTGCTAGAGCAGGAGGCTGCCAAATGTCAGAGCATGCTGGAAGCGTGGGTGGAAGGATTCAGATAGAGCAACACTAAGAAGTGGGATATGCAGCGTATGGTGTTGGGTTGAGGTGATGAATGAGATTTCTTGTGCTGAAGTCACAGTTTAGGGAAAGGAGGTAATTAGAAAAGAGGACTGATGGTAGTTATAGAACCAGGAGGGTGTGCTCTGAAATGTCCTCTCTTATCGCTAGCATGCATGTATATGCCCAGCATTTTTCTCTGGCATAGCTATCTCTAATAACCTCTGCACTATTGATGTGGAAATACATGAATCCCCATTGCTGGTAAAGGCTGAGATACTTACTCTTTGCACAGTTGTTCATGTTTCATCACAGTTACTTTAAAGATATGAAATCTTAAGAGATTTCTTCTACTTAAGTAAAAAGTTCAGCTGTAGTTTCTTCCATGATGTCAATCTTTTGTAGTAATGAAATTTTACTTCCTTTAATCATATCAACATACACACAGGGTTTAATTACTAAGCCTATTGACGTACACTAAAATGAAGTTCTGCTTCCAATTTTGTTATCAATGGGTTTTACAGCATCCCTCATATAGTCCCTTTTTCTGGTCTGCTGTTGATCAAATATCAAGCAAATCAGATGTTAACAAATATATTTACACATCTTTACTGGATGTGTTCTTTTACTGGGTGTTTCTATTTTTTAATTTTTAGTTTTTTATTCTGACACTTGTAGAAATTTCTTCTTACAATGAGCATGTTTCCTGAAATCCAATTGGAAGAAAAAAACCCTTCATAAATACCTCCGTACAATCGAAAGTTCTGTTTCTTTACGCAAGGTGAAATTTTGAATGTACCTACTACAAGAGCCCAACTAAAAGTTGTCTTGCAGTTAAAACCTGTGTGCATTCATTCATAAAATGTCAGTTCAGTTATAAATGCTTAACTAGAAATGTCGTATTTGGGGGGGTTTCTGGTTCTGTTTTTGAGGGTTTTTTTAACCTGTAATGTCAGGAAACTACAGGGAATAGAAGTATACTTATGTACAGGTCTAGAGTGTTAAGTTTTTGATTTCTGTGAAACTGTCGGGGTTTTAATCAACTTGGCTTCTTAGCATGTGGTAATGGAAGTGGAATAGTCACATGACAATGACAACAATGGCAAACCAATAAAGATAGTGTGTTAAGTCATAATCTAGAAAAACATTACTACATTATTACCAGGGCCAAGTAATTTGGTTACGTTTCCCTAAATTGAAGTAATTTATTTATAGTGATTGCTCCTGCTAGTAGTTATGTTTAAGCATAATGCCTCAAAGATGTTACAATGCATTGGAAAGTTTGAAAGTACTGAAGAAAGCTGAATTTCTTGTAGTTTTAATGAAGTCTGTCTCTGCTGAACAAAGACTTCAAGTGACATTCTTCTGAGCTGGTAGATACCAAAGCTTAAAGAGAATAATATTAATATGGTAGTCACATGTTTGAAAGATGCTTGAAGTAGCATTCTAATTTTTTTCCTTGTTTCCACCATTGCTTCTAATGGGGTATTTGGCTTGTTTATTATTATGCCTAAAAGCCTTAGCTGTGGAGTAGAGTGTCAGCAAGTGAGCTAACAGATGAACAGAAAAAAGAGACCCAAGGAACTTCCATCTTCTCTCCAATTTCAATATAAGTCAGTGCACATACTTGGAGTTAGAAGTGTGGGTAAAATGAGATAACGTTTGTCAGCATCATGGTTGATGAACTTCGGCACGTTAGCAACTTAGTCATTGTAAACTGGCTGGTGGCCTCGCAGTAAAAGAGTTTTATGGAGAAGGGTTGTGATGTGGCTTTGTTGACTTCAGCATTGAAACACACTGCTATATGAAGTTGCTGCAAGAGCGGAGTCATGATTGTATCCTTCGAATCAGAAGAGGTGGTTTGTGGAGACTGATACAGGCAAGAAAAGGGAAGGCATCTCACTTTGCTTGTAAACAGATAAGAGGAGTGGTGCTGAAGGCAGTGAACTAGGAAAGTTCAGCAATACCCTGAAAATCTTTGGTATGACAAGGCTATGTGCACTAAGGCAGGGCAAGGGGAGAAAAGAGGAAATGTTGCACTGAGATGTGGAATGATGAGAACCTAACCCGAATTTTAGCCATGAGCACAGAAAGAAGACTGTCTTGGAGGTATTGTATGAAAAGGCTATTCAAGACATTTGGCTGGATAGGAGAACTTCAAGTGAGTCCCAAGTCAAATACCACGTGTGGGCTATGGGCATTGACATCAGAAATATGTCCACAGCAATCAGGGAAGATTTGAGTTGACGGTTAGACATCTAAAATGTATTAAATCAGTAGGCCATGGTTTTTACATTGTAGTGGGGAGAAAAAAGAAGTCTGGAACTGGAGGTGAATTTGTCTTCTAGCAGAGAAATGAAGTAAGGAAAGAAGTGAAGATTAAGGATAAACCTCTACTGAATACTCAGAGAAAACTGAGATAAGGTGGTAATAAGCTGCTTTCCATCATATTTGAAAAATCATGGTAGTCTGGTGAAGTTTCCATTGAATGGAAAAAGGGAAACATGACATCCTGGCCTCTAAATTGGAAAGATACAGATTTGATGGATGGACCATTCAGTGGATAAAGAATTGGCTAGATGATCACACTCAAAGAGTTGTGATCAACAGCTCAGTGTCCAAGTGGAGACCAGTTCTGCAGGGATTAGTACCGGGACCGGTCCTGTTTAACGTCTTTGTCAGTGACATGGACAGTGGGATTGAGTGCGTGCTCAGCAAGTTTGCGGATGACACCAAGCTGTGTGGTGTGGTTGACATGCTGGAGGGAAAAGGATACCATCCAGAGGGGGACCTTGACAGGCATGAGAGGTGGGCCTGTGCAAGCCTCATGAAGTTCAACAAGGCCAAGTGCAAAGTCCTGCACCTGGGCTGGGACAATCCCAAGCACAAATACAGGCTGGGCAACGAGTGGATTGAGAACAGTCCTGAGGAGAAAGACCTGGGGGTGCTAGTTAATGAAAAGCTCAACATGAGCCAGCAGTGCATGAGTGCAGCCCAGAAAGCCAACTTTTGATGCTGGCCGCATCAAAAGAAGCGTGGCCAGCAGGTTGAGGGAGGTGATTCTTCACCTTTGCTTCACTGTCGTGAGACCCCCACCTGGAGTACTGCATCCAGCTCTGGAGCCCCCAGTACAAGAAGGATGTGGACTTTTTGTAGCCAGAGGAAAGCCATGAAGATGATCAGAGGGCTGGAACACCTCTCCTATGAGGACAGGCTGAGAGAGTTAGGGTTGTTCAGCCTGGAGAGGAGAAGGCTTTGGGGGTTCCTTATTGTGGCCTTCCAGTATCTGAAGGGGACCTAGAAGAAGGCTGGGGAGGGACTTTTTACAAGGACGTAGTGGTAGGACAAGGGATAATGGCGTTCAACTGGAAGAGGGTAGGTTTAGACTAGATGTAAAGATTTTGATTAGGAATTAGGAAGTTTTTCACTGTGGGGAGAGGTGAGTCACTGGAACAGGTTGCCCAGTGAGGTTGTGGATGCCCCAACACTGGATATGTTCAAGACTAGGTTGGATGGGGCTTTGAGCAACCTGGTCTAGTGAAAGGTGTCCCTGCCCATGTCAGGGGGGTTGGAACTAGATGATCTTTGAGGTCCCTTTCAACCCAAGCCATTCTATGGTTCTATAACATGGGTTGGTCCATGGACAAATTAGCAATGATTAGAGATATGGGCAGAAATTTCAGGAGAGTTTGTTAGTATGGAGGAAATTTCAAGGAAAAGTATCAGCATTATATTGCCATGACAGCTTGTCTGACCCAGCCCAGGATACTTGGTGGCCCTGCTTCAGAGGTCATTAGAAACTTTCAATGATACCAGGTGAATGAAAGGGTCAGAAACTTGAGTCTGAGGGAACTATCAGGAACAATCCTTTCAGCGGCACGGGAGAGTTAAAGGGGAACAGGACAGTTGGCAAGACAGGTAGGTTCAAGCGTAGGCTGCTTATAGTACGAGTGAGACAAATGTGAAAAGCTCTGCCCACTCTGCTTTGATGCAGATAGCAGTGGATGAGTTGAAGAGCTGTGATGCAGCATGGGTGACAAATGGTCTTGTTTACAGCAAAGGGGAAAGATGGGAACTTCTGGAAGTTTATGCCAATCCATCCTCTAAAACCAGTTTCTCCCATAGCCATGTCAGTTTGCAGGTCCTGCACTATTTATTACTAAAGCTCCTCTATTGGAAGGCATTCATTGTGAGTTTTTCTGTTTTTCTTTTGTTCAGCACTGGTTCACTGAGCTTCCTCCTGTCTTAACTTTTGAACTATCAAGATTTGAGTTTAATCAGGCTTTGGGGAGACCAGAGAAGATACACAATAAATTAGAATTTCCTCCAATTTTGTATCTTGACAGGTACAGTATAATAATATTAACAAAATCCTAATATGAATATTAATTAAATCTCACGAGTTTGGTAAAGTTGTTGGTGCATCTTACACTCGCTTAAATCACAGCAAATTTCTGTTCTAGCTAGACAAGTTAAAATTTTCATGGGTTTCATCTGTTTCATAAAGTACATATAGATAGCTACTTTGTGCCAGAACCTGCTTGCACTTTTATTTATTACAAGGTAGTTGTGTACACAAGCAAAAGAATCTGAAAAATCACACTGTTTATGGGGCCCATTTGGGAAAGAGGGTTAGAAGTCAGATACTTGGTGTCCCAGATAGACATGGTTTGAAGAGGATTCTCAGCATCAATGCGTGCTGCTTATGTACAGAGGTGAAATACCACGATGGCTTTCAGTTAGATGATGAATGTTATTTGTGAGCCTAAATAATGAAAAAGGAGTATTGCTGTACACTTGCTACTTAAGCCACTTAGGAAGCTTTCTGGTACACTTTTGTCATCCATGAACAGAGCTTTTGACTCTGGGGAAAAAGCATCATATGGAAGTTGTGGGAGGGAACATGTAATGGGTTTACCATTTTCTTCTCAGTTCTGTTTTATTGTTTAATATGTTGTAGATTCTAGAGGGTGTGAGTTTTTATTAGCACTAAGTGGTATGGCTGATGGGTACAGACTTCAGTTTCAGTATTGGGTTACTATGGGCTGACACCTCTGAATTTCATGTTTTACAGGTATATGCACAAAAACAGAGAAATAACAAGAATTAAACGGGATGAAATCAAGAGACTCAAAGAGTACCTCACAGTTTTACAACAGAGATTAGAACGGTACTATAGATAACTGTGTAAACGCAAACAATGTTATGAGACACATAAAATAACTCCTTTCAACTATACACTTTGTGTGTAGTTATTTGCTCCAAATTTCCCTCCTGTATATCTTTTCTTTTACTCTTTTACATGGAAACTGTATAAGCGCAATATTTCCGATGCATGAAACATGCTAGGAAAGGCTTGCTTTATTTAATTGCAGTCAACCAGAAAAAAAAAAATCCTTTTTTTTTTTTGTTTGTTTGTATATGTGCATCATGGCATTAATACGTTTTATGGTTAACAGATATTTAAGCTATGGTTCTGGTCCTAAACGATTCCCCTTGGTAGATGTCCTGCAGTATGCCTTGGAGTTTGCTTCCAGCAAGCCAGTGTGCACGTCTCCTGTTGATGACCTGGGTGCTAGTGCCCCTGCCAGTGGCACGCTGCCAGCCCAGACCTCGCCCAGGTAAGGGCTGCCTCCTGCTCTCTCGAGGGAGGGGTCAGTCATCCCCTCTGTGCCAGCCTGGCTGCTAAGGAGGACGCTTAACTGCTTAGTTAACGAGTTTTGTACAGTTAGGCATCTCCTAAGGGTACAGCGTACAGTTTCTGGAAGTATTTTTCAGCACAGTAGACTTAAATAAATAATGTTAATAACCTGGCTTTGTCTCATGCGCTTATAAAAGTGTCTTTAGGTGGAGAATCACCATTTTCAAACAAAGCACAATTCCACCTACAGTTCTAAATAGACACAATAACTGTTGAGCTCACTACTTCCCAAGCGTGTTGTTTAAAAATTTGAATTAGGGCAGCATGTACATGCTGCAGAGTTTCAAGGTTTCTGGTGTACAATTTATCTGTTAATTTTTGCATGGGAGTTAAGCTTGTTTTCTGCTTTGCAGCTTATGCTTCTGACTGAGTTTGTCAGGAGCCTAACTCCTACTTTTTAAATACAGAGTAGCCAAAGCATCAGGGAAATAGTAAGCGAAAAGATGAACTTTGAAGCTACCATGAAATACAATATCAAAAGTAATATACTTTGTTCAGACTCCTGTACAGGAAGTTTGTTCTGTAAAAACTGTCAGTCTGTAGAAACACAACTGCATGTTATATGGAGTGACATTGTCAGCTCTTAATGTTCTCAGAACTTTCTAAACTACTGAAGAATTAGAGTTCCTTAGGCCATATCATTATGCTGTACATAAAGTAAAAAGTCAGTGGCTTGCTACAAAGATCTTCAGATTCCTGTATATACATATGATTACATTTAGGTGGTCTTCTGATTGGAAGAGAAAAATCTGTAACAGGTTTTAATTTTTAATATTTTGCTGCTCTTGTAGAATTCTCCTAAGCTGGCCACCTTGCTATTTGAGTTAGAAGACTTGTTTGTAACAAGCTTAGATGGCTTGGTGCTGTATTTCTGGTGTGCTGTAAATATCAGAGGTCTCTTTATTGTTCCTGTGCAGTTAACAGGTTTTATGTAGATGACTGGGAAAAGAACATCTGTTACGCCTAAGACACATGAAGAAGTTATTAAACAGAGGACTTGTCTTTATTGGATTTTGTGGTCATTGGGCCATAAGGCAAGCTGCTGTGATTTTTCTCTCTGCAGTTTAGGAGTAAATGTTTCAAACCACAGTGATTACTTGTATAATGTTACTTGAAAGCAATGAATAGTGTTTCAAGTGAGGCAAACCGTGACTTGACTGATCCAATTCAGGGTCCTTTATCTTTGGTAATGGCAGTCAGAGTTGTTATTGTGCTAATGTGTAGTGCATTACAAAGTTTCCAGAATTTACATACTAATTCTATGTTGATATTGTACATACCTTCCCTGGATTGCACTGTAGGAAATTACTTTTAAAATTCCTATTTTCAGATGAAAAGCTTATTTTTATGGTGTAGCTTTTAGTTTATATGTATCTTGATTCAATTTTTGTATTTTATGTTTTCAATGAACGCAGCACAGTAGAGCAGCAGGGGCCTTCATCTTCAGATGTTCCAAGCACATCTCCTGTACAAAGATCAGTAATACACAAACCATTCACACAATCACGCATTCCTCCTGATCTGCCAATGCATCCAGCACCACGGCACATCACCGAGGAAGAACTGTCTGTTCTAGAAGGCTGTTTACATCGCTGGAGGACTGAAGTAGAGAATGACACCAGAGGTAATGCCATTAGCTGGGGGAGTGCATTTGCTATTGAAAAGGATTTGTGGAAGTGGGGGAAATCACCTTAATATCCGTACATGTGTTGGAGTTGCATGTTTTGTACTTCTAAACACTAGCGCATAGGAAGAGGAAGTCAGTTAGAGATTGTAGTAGACTGGAGATAAATTAACCGAAGATTCAAACTGGGCATTGAGTGAAGACGTACACAGGTCTTTCAGTGCAGGTTTCTGGGTGTGTGATGCTGGGGGAAGTAGAATGAAGCAGAGGTGGAGTCCACGCTGAAGAGCATCCCTGCAGACATGTCTCAGCTGTTGGTGCCTGGGCCCGTGCTGTGACCTGGTGCTCTGCAGGGGAGTTTAGGGTAGAAAGACCCCTTCCATAAAGGAAAATTCAGCACATTTCAAAGCAGAGGCTTTTTGGAGTGGGTAGAGCTTACAGTTTGTTCTGTTGCTCTGAGGAAAGCAAGGGAAGTAGTTGTTCCTGCAGGGGTGGGCTTGGTTGAGCTTTAGGAAACAAGCAGCGGCATATCACGAATCACTCTGCGTTATCATCTGAGAAGATTTAGTGTTTGGCATGTAAATAGATAAACAGATGCACCAAATGTGAAACATATCCGTGTTTGGCTTTTAATGAGATAAAAAAATGTATCTATATGCAATTACACAGCCTCATGGAAGAGAGCTTCTTTTTTATTTTTCTTTTAGATTTACAAGAAAGTATATCTAGAATACATCGGACAATTGAATTGATGTACTCTGACAAAACAATGGTCCAAGTAAGTACAATTTCTGCATGAGATAATTCAAAATAGATCTTTTTTGTCACTTTAATAGAGGTTCTTGGATACTTGAAAATAAAGCAAGTATACAACAATTATAACAGTTTGAGAGATTTCATTGGAAAATCATAATGGGTTTTACAAACCTTTTAGTTATGCACTATCAGATAAAAGACAGCTTTACAGTATCTTGCAAGTGACATACTTAATTTTAAGCAGCTTTGTGATGAAAAGCCCAACTATATTCTAGCTCTGATCCACTTTTTTGACTTGAATGTGGAACTTAGTTTTTGTGTAACACAAAATTTTCATTTTTAGCATGCTTTACTGTGGAGTCGTGGCTCCCTCGGTATTTCTTAGGTTCACATACTTACGTTCGCTCACTTTGACAGGTTTTAAGGTTGATGATTACTTCCTTTGTTACTTTGTTAGTAAAAGGAACTATTTTCCTTCCAAGTAAGATCTGTTCAGCTTACAGTTTTCCTTGAGGTATGTTTTCATTTTGTATATGGCTTGTAATAGTTCCTGGCAGCTGAACTCTGATGTTAAGGATTTCAGGCACACTTGCCCAGATGGCTTTCTTTAAGCTTGCTACTGCCAGGCATTTTTTTCTTAATACATGTGTTATAAAAGGAGGGCTACAGGCTGCATGTCATCTAACATTAAAATGAATTAATTTGGTGATCTTGCATCCAAATAACCTGCCTGTGTTGGCTTAGGTGTTGTAGGATGAAACATCTCTTGATGGCGAAGATACTATTCAGCAATAACTAAAAAAGGAGATTACCGAGTAAAACACTTTGTCCTAGTGCAGATGTGTACAATTTAGACCAGATTTTTTGTCTGTTTGGGTTTTTTTCTTTTGGAACAGAATTACAGAAATGGAGGAGGATTAAGATGGTGTATAGATTTGTAGAAGGGGTTCCTGTGCCATGCTTGAAAGTATTGGTGTGTGTTAAGTGACTCTTGGGGAACAAGTGGGTACTGAACACATCTGAAATCACAGGCTGGAAGTGAGGTCTGCCCTTCTGCAGCTCAGCTACTTTTGTCCCTGTGGGTGTTTTGGCACACTAGGAAGGAGGCAGGTGCATACAGCCATATCCTTTCCCCTGTCTACCTCTGCATCTGGGCAGTTGGATAGCTTAGTATTTTTCCATTCTCTGGGAGCAGTTTGACAGATATTATTGACATTTTCCTCTGAAGAATACAGTTGCAGGACTGAAAGCTTTTCTTTTGTGAGTCGATAAGGTCTGGGCACATAAAACTTTTTAGGGAAAACATACNCTTTCTCAAGCAGCTCTGTGTCCTTCTTGAACTGAAATGAGACACCTGTTTTTCCTGTGGAAATTCATCTTTGATATATCAACTTTGATATATCTGTTCTGTGGCCATCTCTGACCAAGTTGGTGAAGCTCCATTTCTGTTTCATGAGTAGTAGGTGTAAGCTAAGAAGTTTAATGCCCACTATTTACTTGTTATGTTGCCCTGTGCTGTTAATTACTGTTGATCTAATGGCTTGTTGCAAGAGATGCCTGTTGGCACTGAGCTTGCCTGTCCCCCGGTCACAGAACTCTCTGAGGAACTTTCCTGGAAGCTCAGCATGGATGACTAACAGCTGGTTCTTCAGAGCTGGAGGAAAGGGCAGGGGAGCCTCAAGCTGACCCAGCTTGACCCATGGTTTCAACTAAAATGATTTTTCAATTCGTCTGGGATTTTCATGCCCTAATTTTAGGACAAGGAAATTTTATTGTCAAAGTGTAAAGAGACTTCACATACCTTTTTTTTTTAAAATCAGGATCTGCGCATATTTATGTGCATATGCATGGGCTTGCAATAATTTTAAGAAGACTTTCACGCTGGTTTGATAACAGATATTAAAAAATCCAGAGCATTCAGATTTAAGGACTTGCTAGGATTTCTTCTTTGTGTACTTCTTGTGTTCGGGAGATATACAGCGTGGTTTGCCTCTGAGATGACAAGACTCCTTGATTCCAGCTGCTGTGCAATCAGCTTTACAATTCAAGGAGGGTTGCAAAGCCTCCAGCACTTGCACATAGCATGGAAGAGAATGATCAGGTTAAAAATAACTTCCAAAGAGTTTCTCAAGTAATAGTTACATATGTAATTATGGTTATTGATTATTGTGGTGCTCAAATGATATTTGCAATGACTCTTTAGTATACCTTGTGTTAATTAGACCACTTATCTGTAGTCCAGACTGTGACACCAGTAAAAGATGATTTCAGATTTTTAATCCTAGCTGAGCTGTTGTCATTTGTACATACTGTGCATAGCAGGGAAGATCATTTTTCCCTTTTATGTTGGATGTGCTGTTTCAGCAGGTTAAAATGAGCTGATCACAAAGATGCTTTTAAAAGACTTGTAAGGAAGCACTCATTCATTCTGCTTTTCTCTCTCTCCTTCATAGAAACCGTTTCCCATTTTTTCTTGTTGGTGAACACATGTAACCTGGGATACTTTTTACGTTGATCCTAGAAAGAGTAGAAGGAAGATCCTAATCTAATATCACAAACAAGTGTTAGAGAGTTCTTTTACAGCTGACTTTTCATTAACATTAGCTTCCTTCTCTGCCTCAGGAGAAGGAGAGGATGTCTTTGTGTGTTCCATGCTTCCTTTAACAATGCTTTTACTGATATGTTTAAAATACTCAAAAAGTTGTATTCTTATTCTACTGCAAAAAGTTTACCTTTGGGTAACGGAAGTACTCAACTCCCAGGTATTCCTTTAAATAAACTCTCTTTCTGGCACATAGAAAGTACAGAGTTTATTACATTGAATTTGCATATGAGTTTCCAGGCTTCAGGATAACTTTTACCAGGTCAGAAATGGAGCAAATCATAGATACTTGAGGCGGGCAAATTTGAGGGGTCCTTTGTAGATATAAGGAAAGTAGGAATATTAAGGAATTAAGAAAAATGGATGCCTGTCAGTAAAGACAACGGAGTACATTTATGCTGTAGATTCACTAAAGTTTTTAAGATCTCCTGTAACTTCTAGTGGTAAGTAAAATAGTTCAAAGTACTTTTGCTCTGTACTGTGTTTTGATTCTGTTTAACTTCATTTTTGTTACTTTTATTTAATGTAGCTGTTATTGCTATCAGGTAGCAGGAACTAAATTCTGCCAAGGAGGCTTTGACATTTTTTGTTTTGTTTGGTGTTTTTTTTTAAGGTCCCTTATAGGTTGCATGCTGTGCTAGTTCATGAAGGTCAAGCTAATGCAGGACACTACTGGGCATATATTTATGACCACCACCAGAACAGATGGATGAAATACAATGATATTTCCGTGACAAAGTCAACTTGGGAAGAGTTGGAACGGGACTCCTTTGGTGGATACAGGAATGCTAGTGCATATTGTTTAATGTATATCAATGATAAGGAACAATACTTGATACAAGGTAATATTATGGTTATGTTTCCTGCATTATATATAGATATATTTCTGAATATATTGATAAAGTGAGCTTCTTTCAGATGGATTTCCAAATATTTGAAATGGTTTTAATAATTATTGAAAGTTCTATTTATGTTCGTAGCTGTTAATCAGATTTTGTGAGTGGAGCAATTGCTCTTCAAATTTTAGTTTGATAAAGATAATGCCAGTGTTTCAGCATTATTAAGAGAGCAAAATAAACTAAGTTTGCTAATTTGTAAACATTTTAGCCAGGTGCTTGCACGTTCAGAATTTTGGAGATGTTATCTCACTGAAGATTAGAACAGAAATACAGAAATACAGAAGTGTATTGACATTGGTATCCCCCTGTAGCTTTTTTTTCATAAGCTTCAGAACTCTGAACCTTACTGGAGCATGGAAACTTGAAGCTTTATATACAGTATATTGAAATGTGAACAACTTGGCACACAATACTTATCCACACATTAAAACAAAGTAATACTTGGATTAGGATTTTTTTTTTTTTCAGGTCATGTAGTAGAAGGTAACTATAAGGCTTATACAGAAGTGTCAGGAGAGAAGGCAAAGACCACTTATCATGAGTCTTGTGGGACCTGATAATGGCAGCTAGGGACCTGGCTGTGACAGTGGCCAGAGATGTGGTAACAGGTGGTGGAAAATTTTCGTATTTCTGTCTTTTCTTAGGGCAGAAAGCTAGAGTGTGCATTTGTTCAGTTTTTAAATAAGAACTGATGTTAACATTGACAGTGGACTTGCAGCCACAGGGTTTATGGACCCTGTAGGGTGGCTGTGCCACTCTTAAGTCTGAGGCTGGCTTTCTGGGGAAGAATTACAGCTGATGCATCCCCTAGGATCTGTGATACTCTGGCAGAGACCATTCTCAAATTAAAAAGCAAGGTTATTCACTGTAGCTATTGTTCCTANGAAAAGTTAATTTGCGTAATCTTGAATGATAACTGTTGACTTGGCCAAGGTATCTGTACGTCAAGTTTCATCTGTTGGGAGCTTTTTGCAATTTTTTTTAATTTATTTAAAGAAAAAAAAATTCTTGGTGGGTCTGCCTTGTCCCTCAAAGTGGTGCCTAGCTTTTACTAAATTAGTTTTTTTCCATAGAAACATTGACCTTTTAAGATAGGTAATTATTAACAGGCTTCACCGGTCTGTTGTTAGAATTTATTAGACCATAAGTGATTTATATTCTTCTTTCAGAGTGATTGAGTAGGAGACCTACATTCTCATTTTAAATCAGGACAGAATTTAGATCTGAAAAGAAGAATAATTTATTTGGTGTGATGTATTAAATAGAGTTAGCAACAGCAAGGCCCACTTAAGAAATAACAATGTGAAAACGAGGATGTTAAAACTGTGGAAAAGGCTCTGAACAGCTACAGTGAGGCCAGTGCTGTTAGGAACCTAGCTAATAAAGACCACTGGCAATCTGACTGTAAAACATAGGCCTGCTTTGACATAGGAAAAACCTGCCAGGTTTGAGGTTACATCCACCTTTTGCTCCATTGCAGAAGGCTGTATGCACATTATGTGAAAGATGACATGAGGGATTTGTGTAGTGAGACTGCTGTCCAGATGTTCTCATTGTTGTATTCGAGTCATTAAGACTGAGCATATATTTCCCGTTACTGTTTTTGACTACAAACTGAATTTAAAAAGTGTGGTGATTTACTGATATTTCT
>VYZX01021097.1:44394-57605 GCA_013401335.1 Brachypteracias leptosomus | reverse complement strand
GTGAGATGGGGTCAGCATGGGGGTGGGATGGGGATGCCATGGGGGCAGAACGGAGACCGAGGCCGTGCCAGGAGCAGGGCTGGGGAAGCAGGATCCTGGCACAACCATGGTCCCCGTTGTCACCAGGGAGCCGTCGTGCTGCGGCCAAGCCTGGTGTGTGCCCCATGGTGCTGCGGGGCTCCCTGGGGCCCTGCCTGGAGCTGTGTGACACCGACACCAACTGTTCCGGGGCCACCAAGTGCTGCTCCACTGGCTGTGGCCAAGTCTGCAAAACGCCCACTGAGGGTAAAGCCATCGATGCTCTGCGGGACCAGGATCCACTGGCCAGGGCAGGCACCCCCTTGGCTGTACCCACCCTTCCTGGGGGCTGCCCCTTGCCATGATCCTCCTGAAGGATGGTGGGAGTGTATTGCCCCATGGGACAGGGGCTGGTGAGGGGATGACCCGCAGCTCCCACAGCCCTGAGGGGTGCCCTGTCCGCAGGGGCACAGTCCCTCATCCCTCCCTCTCTCCACATGTGCCAGTGCGGCCGGGGCTCTGTCCCCTCACAGCGGATGGTGACGGGGCAGCCGAGTGCCACCTCCTGTGCCTGCAGGACCCAGAGTGTCCCCCTGGCCAGAAGTGCTGCCTGCTGGGCTGCGGCCGGGCCTGTGTCCCCCCGATGCGAGGTAACACCCCCCTCCTGTCACCTCCTGGCTCCAGCAGCCCGGGCACATCCTCACCCAGCCTGGAGAGGACTGAGGTGCCCTCATCCCTTGGGGTGGGAGCACCCATCCTGCCCTGACCACCTCATCCATCCCCCAGGCACAGCCTAGCCCTGCCCGTGGGGGGCTGCACCAGGAGTCGCTGCACCAGGACCGCTCCCCACCCCGCTGCCATCGCACCCCTGCCAGTGAGCAAAGACCCTCCTGCACCTATCGCTGTGTCAGACCCTCTGCACCGCTGGCAGGATGGCACCAGCACCACTCTGATGGGTCCTCTCCCGGGCCCCCAGCCCCTCCCAGATGTGCCGTCGAGGGCTGCACACGTCTCACATCACCCCACACCAGGCCAGGGCTCCTGGCAGCTGGGCACGGGGGCAAACCCTGCATCCCCATCAGCCCTGGGCACTTCATGGCACTGAAACAGAATAAACCGGCCCACGGCCACCTCCTGCTCCTGGTCACCATCCCTGTGCCCTGTGGCGGGTTCCCAGGAGGTGCGGGCAGGGAGATGCAGGCAGGGGTCCCTGCGGGCAGCGCTGCCCCGGGGCAGGGAGAGGTTCCCGTTTCCATGCGGGTGCCTTGTGGTGACCATCCCGCGGGGTCCTGGCGATGTCCCCCCGCAGCCATGGACTGGAGCTCAGGAACCAGTTCCCTCGGATTCCTTGCACCAAGGAAGGGCTCATTTGCATCGCAAAGTGTGAAAACCCGGCTGGAAAAGCAGTCACGGGTCGGGGCAGATGAAGCCCCAGGACAGGGAAGGGGGCTGGGAGCAGCAGCCACGTGTCGGGGGACACGGCAGGACCCGTTTGTTCCCCGGTCCCATCCCCGAGCTGGCCCAGGACACCTCCCACCCCATGGTGCTGGGTCTGGAGAGGTCCCTGGCCCGGAGGGGCGAGGGGTGAGTGGGGCTGGGGGTAATCCCAGGCAGTGGGCCACGTCCAGGGGCAGCAGGGCCATGGCTGTGGTTGGCAGTGGACAGCAGCCACCCAACCCCAGCCGCCCTCCCCAGCCCCGCGGGTCGCCCTGACCCGGCAGCTCGGCCCGAGATAAGCAGGGTGGCTGGCGGGGCACCAGCAGGTTCTGGGAACTGACCCTCCTCCTGCCCCTCCTGCCCATGGTACAGCCAGCCTGGCACAGCCAGCAGCCGTGTCACCACGGGCATCCCCGCCACAGACTTCAAACCCAGCCCTTCGCAGCTCCCGGCACACACAACAGCACCATGAGGACGGGGCTTCTCCTCCTCCTGGGGGTCCTGGTCCTTGGGGCAGAGCCGGGCACCACACCAGAGGAGAAAGGTGGTGAGTACAGGTGGGCAAACTGGGCGGCTGCCAGGCATAGGCACCCTGGGGCCAGCTCCGTGCACTCTGTCCCCCCTATGCCCCTGCCAGGTCCCCTCTGTCCCTGCCTGGCACATGCTGGCACTGCCTGGCACATGCTGGTGGGGCCAAGTCCCAGGACCCATGTCCCTTCGTCATTGCGGTGCCAGGCTCTGCTCCTCACATGTCCCATCCTTTCCCCACCCTTGCCTGTGGCCCTGAGAGTGGGGATGGACCCAAACCCCACCTGGGGTGCCCGGGCTGCGGGTGTTGCTTCCTGGGCACAGACCCCCCCTGCCAAGCTCCCCTGACGTGGGCAGCAATGCCAGGGGTGGTGGCGCCCAGCTGCGGTGATGCTCTGCCCACCCCGGGAACACGGATGGTTTCCTCCTTTGTTTTACCAAAACAGCTGCTGTTTGGAGTCACCCCCCGGCAGCAGCTCTTGTTTGCAGCCCAAACAGCGCGGCCCTGCCCGGAGCCACTGGGGGCTGTTTGCAGAAACTGCTGCTCCCGCAGCATCCCGGGCAGAGCTGGGCACAGGTGCCAGCTGGAGCTCGCCCACGCCTGGACCAAAGGCAGGGCTGTCACAAAACCCACAGCATGGCCAAGATGTGCACAACGTGCTAGGAGGAGGAGGAGGAGGTGGAGGAGGAGGCAGCGGCCAGGAGTGTGCTCAGCAGGATGCTCAGGGATGGATCCTGATCTGCAGCCGGTGCTGGTTTGGTGCTGGTTTCTCCCTGGCAGGGCCAGCGGCACTCCTGGTGGCACTCAGTGCCTTGCAAGGGCACACACAGCCCCGTGCCAGACAGTGCCGCGCAGGTCTCGGTGGGGGGGTACGGCAGCCCCCAGGCTGTGCTGCAGCCCTGCCCCCCCGGGCTCTGCCCCCCACTCTAGTGCCCTGTCCCCCGCAGGGGGGACCCTCACCCACTCCCCCGGGGATGGAGGGCGAGGACTCTGCCTGGCACTGCCCTGATGCCACCATCCCACCACAGGGCAGCCCCAGAAGCCAGGGAGGTGCCCACGGGACTTCATGCGCTGCCTGCACCTGGAGCCCCCACTCTGTGCCGAAGACTCCGGCTGCCCCGGCTGGCACAAGTGCTGCCTCCGGGACTGCCGGCTCCGCTGCACCCCCCCGGCAGAAGGTACGGCACCCTGGCACGGCCACCGGCACCACCTCTGTGCCAGGGCTACCAGCACCCTTCTGTCCCATTCCTGTCCCCATCCTTGTGCCAGACCCACTGCCACAGAGCACCTCCATGTACTGCTGGCAGCCTCCTGCCCACGGCACTCAAGGCCGATATGGGGCATGTGGAAGGGTCTGGGATGGGGCACATGAGAGGTGCAGCCTGACCTCTCAGCCCCTCGGCACTTGGCATTGCAGAGAAACCAGGCACCTGCCCCGTGGCAGCGCCTGAGGGGCTCTTCTTGCCCTGCTCCTTCTCCTGCCTGGAGGACCAGGACTGCCTGGGTGCCCAGAAGTGCTGCCGCCTGCGCTGCGGCTCTGCCTGCCTGGAGCCGCTGCAGGGTAAGGCCTTGGCAGGGAGCGTGGCACCGGCAAAGTGCTGCAGGCACGTCCCACCTCCCCACCACTGTGAGTGCCCACACGACATGTCCCCTAAACCAGCCACTCCTGGCCAGAGGAACCAACACCAAGACGTGGCTGCGGGCACCGGGTGTGTGTGGATCATGGTGAGGGGCCGGGGACCGCCAGGGTGGGCAGGGGGATGCTGAAGCCTCACACCCGCTCTGCTCCACCAGAGCAGCCCAAGCCAGGGCAGTGCCCCGTGGTGCAGCCAGGGCCGGCAGAGCCGTGCCAGGAGCGGTGCCAAGGGGATGGCGACTGCCCTGATGTGCAGAAGTGCTGCAACAGCAGCTGCGGCACCCGGTGCCTCCCGGCAGCCCCGGCCGGTGAGACGGGATGGGCTGTGCCCTGGAGACCAGGGTGATGTGGTGGGGCAACAGCCACCCCGAGATGTGGCACAACCAGGACCACTCGCCCTGGGCTCACCAGGGTGGGCTCTGCTGGTGCTGGCAGGGCTGGCAGGAGAAAGGCTGCTTGTCCCTGACCTCTCGCTGCCATCCCCAGCCAAACCCGGCACAGAGGACACCAGCCCTTCCCCAGCCACCCCATGGAGGTGCCACCAGGACCAGGACTGTGCCCTGTCCGAGGTGTGCTGTCACCAGCAGTGCAGCCGGGAGTGCCACGCGCCAGGCCAAGGTGAGGGGGGCAGGAGCCAACACGGAGCTTCACCATCTCTGCCCACCCTGGTCCCTGTGGCTGTGCTGGGAGTGGTGCTGGGAACCGAGGGGACGGGGTCCCAGTGAAGGGCTGGGACCCCTGGGGACCTGCATTGCATCCACCTCAGTGTCCCCGGTGCTGAGCTGCCCCTTGCCATGGTTGGGACCCCTCAGCACATGCGGGGCAGATGCTGCCCCAGCCCTGCTGCTGCCTGCGTGGCCGGGGCAGGAGCTGGCAGCGCCACGTTGCTGTCCCAGAGAGGGCCAGGGTGAGAGTGGGCCTGGGACCGATGGAGGGGATGATTGTGTCCTGGTCCCCACTGGCATCCCAGGCCCTACGTGCTGCCACAAGCTCTCTGCTTCACAGGGGCCCCCACGCCCGTGCCAGCCTGGCAGGACAGGATGAGGTGCCAGAGCAATGGAGACTGCGGTGCCGGGGAGCTGTGCTGCGGCGGGCAGTGCGCGGGGCTGTGCGGTGCCCAGCACCAAGGTGGGACATGGGGGCAGCTGGGCCTGGCGAGACACAGGGCAATGGCAGCTCCTCTCCACAGCCCCCATGTCACTCAGCAGAGGGGTCTGGTGCACCACAGCCACCCTGCGCCGTGCCCTGCAGGGAAGGCCGGGTTCTGCCCAGCCCGCCCGGGGATGTTCCCCAGTTATGAGTGCAGAGCCCGGTGCTGGAACGACGGCGACTGCCCTGGCGAGGAGAAGTGCTGCCTGCGTGGCTGTGACTATGTCTGCCTGACCCCAGCCCAAGGTGAGAGCTGCTTGGCCCCACGCCAGGCAGGGCAGGGTCAGGGCAGCAGCGGGCAGGGGAACCCCCCAGCTCTGGGGTGCAGGTCTGGGTGGGGGACACCAGCCACTGCTCCCCACACACCCAGCCCCGCTGCCTCCTGCCCCCCAGAGAAACCAGGCATCTGCCCTGTGGCCGAGGAGGCACCGGCTACGGCAGCACCAGCCACGGCAGCGCCGTGTGGCACCACCTGTGCTGGGGACTGGCAGTGCCCGCGGACTCAGAAGTGCTGCAGCAGCAGCAGATGCGGCCACGTGTGCTCAGACCCCGAACCAGGTGAGGAGATGGGCACCAGGGCAGTGATGCCACACTCCACCGGGCACACCAGCAAACCTCGCAGGGCAGGACACGGGTCAGTGCTGCCACAGGGCACATGCTCAGACCCACGGGGCTGCAGGTGTCGGGGCGGGTGCCCACAGCACAGGGGGGTCCCTGCCCCTGCCCCTGCTGCCCCTTCCTGCCCCTCGCAGACAAACCCGGCAAGTGCCCGAAGGTGAAGCCGCGGCAGGGACCGGAGCCATGTGTGGAGCAGGATTCCTGTGCCCACGACAGGGACTGTCCCCGGCAGGAGAAGTGCTGCTTCTCTGGCTGTGCCATGAGCTGCACCCGCCCTGCCCGAGGTGAGCATGGGGAGCCTGGCCATGGCCCAGGGCAGTGGGTACGGGTGGCACTGGAACCCCGCACCTTCACCTGGCTCCCGTCCTCCCGCAGAGCACCCCGGGAGGTGTCCCCAGGCAGACCCGTGCTGGGACCCCCGGCGCAGGCGCAGGAGCCAGTGCCTGGATGACACCGTGTGCCAGCGAGAGGAGAAGTGCTGCAACACCGGCTGTGCCTGGCAGTGCCTGGCCATGCCCACAGGTACCAGGGCAGCCTGTCAGGGGGAGGTGACCGCCAGCCCCCCAGGAGCAGCTGGTGACAGTGGGTCACCGTGTCCCTGCAGAGAGCCAGGACAGCCGGTGCCCGGAGGAGTGCCAGGAGGACTCGCAGTGTCCCCGGGGGCAGAGATGCACCAGCACCGGCTGCGGCCACGTCTGCACAGACATCCCCGGAGGTGAGAGCCAGCCAGTCCCCCAGACCCATGTGGGGCTGCCTCAGGGTGCCCCATGGTGGGGTGCCCGCAGCTGGATGCCCCCCAGCTGGGTGCTTGTCTTGCAGGCAGGGTGGGAGTGTGCCCAATCCCCGGGGAGGGGGGGACATGCCTGGATCTGTGCACCTTCGACGAGGAGTGTCCCTGGGGCTACAAGTGCTGCAGCAACGGCTGTGGCCACGTCTGCACGCCAGCCTCTCTGCCAGGTCAGCCCTGGCACCGGTGCTCGGGTACCCCCACTCAGCTGAGCCCAGCGGGGACAGAGCCTGGGGTGCCCTCAGAGCTGACCCCACTGGGGCATCCTGACCCTGCCTCGCCAAGGCTGACCCTGTGCTGTGCCAGCACGGGAGCCTCGTGCCAAGGTGGTTGTGCCCGGGGGTCCTGCACCCTCCCTGCTGCAGGGGCATGATCTGCCTCGTCCCTCTTCCCACGCCTCCCCCTCTTTCTGTGCGTGTTGAGCACACGTGGCCTGAGCTCAGAGCACCCTCGATGGTTCTCTCCTGCCCACAGAACGTGAGGCCATGGAGGTGCCAGGGCACAGTGCCGAGCGGTGCAGGGAGCAGTGCCAGGAGGACTCGCAGTGTCCCTGGGGACAGAGGTGCACCCGCACCAGCTGTGGCCACGTCTGCACAGACATCCCCGGAGGTGAGAGGTGGCTGGGCCAGCCAGGATGCCAGCACGGCCCCAGCACCCCATGGTGCCCTCCAGCCGGGTGCCCATGGCACGGTGCTGTGCCTTGCAGGCCGAGCAGGAACGTGCCCTGTGCCCAGGGGCCACGGGACATGCATTGACTTCTGCAGCTTCGACCAGGAGTGTTCCTGGGGCCACAAGTGCTGCAGCAACGGCTGCGGCCACGTCTGCACGAGGGTGCCCGGTGGTAAGGGGGGCCTAGGGCCACCAAGATGGGGCTGGCACCAGGACACATAGGGTGCCAGCCAGACCTACATGAAGGGCACAGCCCTCAGCACGCTGCGAGCTTGGCACTGCCACGGGGCCGGCTCCTGCTGCTGCCCCATCACTCTGCTCCCAGCACAGATCCACTCTCAGGGCAAGGGGACCTGAAGGGATGTGAGGTGGGATGAAGCTCTCGCCAGAGCCAGCCATGCCCACCTGGCTGCCAGCCCCTCGTCCCTGCAGGGCAGGGCTCCCTAAAGCACATTCTCCTCCTTTTCAGACACTGTGTGATGGGAGAGCAGCTCCTCGGTGGCAGGAAGATGCCTTGGTTAGGGGACACGGGGCGGTCCCCAGGTCACCCGTCCCCTCCTCACAACCTCCAGCAATAAAGCCTGTGCCTGGACACCTCCAGCCATCCCAGTCTTGGCAGTGCCAGGCTGGCCCTGCCAAGCCCTGGGACAGCCCCTTGGGCTCCTGGGGCAGCCCTGGCATCGTCCTGGTCTTGCCAGAGAAGAGATACAGGTCTTACTGGGGAAGGGATGGTCCTGCCAGAGCTGCGGCTCAGCACACGCCAGGGTCGGTGCCACAGGGCCAGTGAAGTGGTGCAGGCACAGACCCAGGTCTGGACTGGCACCACTCCAGGCATCCATCGAGGCGGGGGCTGTTCTTCCTCCGTTAAGTTGCTTTAGCTCCCAGCCAGGTCACGTTGGCAGCTTGAGGGCAGAGTTGGGCTGGGAGCCCATCTGGAGGCAGCCCTGGTGCTGCCATGGGGGGCTGCTGAAGGCACCCATCATCTAGTCCAGAAAGGAGGGCAGCCCCGAGGATGGGCACTGCCCGCTCCTGCCTGTGCAGGCAGGAAGGACAAGACCCAGACGTGTTCATCCAAGGACCTGTCCTTGTATTGAAGTGTCACAGGCCCAGGGGGAGAGCCGGGCCCCTCCAGTGGGCACCATGGCACAGGAGGGAGCAGCAGGCACACATCCCTGCCCTTGGGCCAGCGAGTATCCCCAGAGAAGCCACAGCCCCTGGCATGGGCACTCTGGGCAGCAGCACATGTCACCCCCAGCCCTGCAGGGACAGGGATGTGGCCACAGCAGCAGCTTCCCCTGGGCAGGTGCCAGGCAGAGGCCACTGCACTCCCCAGGCCAGAGCTACCGGGCACCTGGAACGGAGAGACGGGGGCTCAGGCACAGGGTGGCACTGCCTGGGGCAGCCACCGCAGCACATGGCACGTGGCACTGGGCACAGGGCTAGGCACTGATGTGGGAGCAGGCCTGGGAGCACTCGCCCTGGGTCTCGAAGTTGTTCCTGTTGCCGCCACAGCCGCCGTAGATGAACTCCTCACACCGGTGGCTGGAGGCGTTGAAGAAGAACCGGCGGAAAAGGGCCTTGCAGCTCCCGCAGACGGAGGGCAGGTAGCACAGGTCTGTGAGCCAGGGGGCACGGGCTGAGCCGGGGGGGGACGGGGGCGACACTGGGCTGGGTGTTCCCAGAGCCCCCTGAGAATTCTGCACAGCTCCGGTCGCCTCTCGCTGCCCAACCCTTCCCATCACAGCCAGCTCTGTGCCCGCCTACCCCATGCACCACCAGCCTGGGTGCCCCCTCCCTGCCCAACACAGTGCCCCTGGGGGCTGCAGCACCCAGTGAGAGCTCAGGGGGCACACCAGGGAACCCCCTTCCCAGTTTTCTTGGCTCACCCCTCCTGTCGCCCACCCCTGCGTTTGCCACGCCACCGCTCAGAGCCCCAGCGCTGCGGCACCAAGCTCTCACCCAGCACCGGCTCCTGGCACGTGTAGCCACACTTGCTGGGGCAGCACTTGGTGGCACCGGGGCAGCTGGCATCACCAGTGCAGCGGGAGCAGGAGGCGTCCCTGTGGCAGGCACTGCAGTCCTCGTCCAGCAGGTCCTCCACCTCCGGGATGTGGTAGCAGTACCCGGGCTTCACTGCAGGGCACAGCAGCCGGGAGGTCTGGGAGGGCCACGGAGCCAGGGGCTGAGCTGCCCCCCAGTACCCCAGAGCCAGACCCCGGTCACCCACAGCCCCGTGTACCCACAGGTGCCTGGCAGCAGCACCCGGAGCATCCCTGTGCCCGGGATGTGGTCCAGACACACTCACCCATCGCCAGCTCCTCCCGTCCCGCCGCGCGCGAGGCCGGCCCGGAGAGAGCAGAGAGGGGCAGTAGGGCTGCCAGGAGCAGCAGGAGGTGCCCGGGCAGCAGCTCCATGGTGCCCTGGGAAGCCGGGTCTGGGCCCTGGGCGCGGCGGGCAGGGATTTAAGGTGTGCGGGCGGGGCGGAGGGCGCGGGTAATTCCTGCCATGCGGGTAACAAGCCGCACCCAGGCAGGGCCCGGCCCCCCAGCAGCACCCCGGCCACAGCCCAACAGCCGGGGGGACCGGTAGGACGGGGCGGCTGCCCCGGCACGGCCCTTGGGAAGCTTGGCTGGGCCTGGCAGCAGAGTACCAGGGCTGGGCTGGGGGCACCGCTGGTGCCCGCCCGCAGCCTCCTGGGGACAAGCCAGCGATGGGGACATGTAGGGCGAGGTTGGCACTGGCCTCTCCACTGCCAGTGAGTGTGGCAGTGTGATGCCAGGGCTAGCTCTGGCACAGCCATCAGCCGGGAAAGGGTCTGGGGCACCGCACACTGTGGCACTGCTCTCCTGGCTCTCCCGCAGTGCAGGTCCTCGGGGAAAGGCCGCCCGAGAGCGGTGTGGGGGACATGCCCCTTCTCCCCTTCTCCTCTCATTTGATGGAAAACATCCCGGGCAGGATGGTCCCACACATGGTGCTGAGCCGTGGGTACCACCTCACCCGCCAGCCACGAGTGCTGTGGGAGGGAGATCCCATAGTAATGCTCCCATCCATTCCCACCCCGCGGGCACCATCAGCCCTTTGCTACCCTCCTCATCACCCTCTCCTGCCTGGGGCCACCCCCTTCACCCGCTCCCAGTGCCCCCTGGCAGCCCCCAGCTCCCAGCAGCAGGTTGGGGTCTGGAGGCTGCATCGTGCCAGCACAAGGGGCATTCCCTGGGGGTGGCACAGAGCTCACAGCCTGCCCAGCTTGCAGCTAGGGGTGCAGCCCCCCGGCCACACAGGGCTCCCGGTGCTGGGCTGGGCCACAGGCAGGTCCTGGGCACCCTGCCAGCACCCGTGGGCGGGCGTGGGGTGAAACCTGCCAACAGGACAGAGAAACAGATTAAGCTGTTCCCATCCAGCAGGAATAATTGCCTTCCTAATTACTGCCGTAATTACTCTTCCAAGGGGGAAGTGGAGCACAAGGAAAGCTCCGTGGGGAGAGGCCGGGAAAGTCGGGCTCAGGGTGGGGTCTGAGGGAGGTGCCACAACCCGCCCGTGCCCACCCCAGCTTTCCCTGCCCTTGCCCTGAGCTCTGGGACCCAGACATCAGCAGAGGGCCTGGCATGGGGCACAGCAATGGGGCAAAGCCAGAGGGGCAGGAGCAAAGCCCAGGGGACAGGCCGATGGCCGCATGGTCAGCGTGGGCAGTGGGACCATGGTGGTCCCAGGGCTGCAGCTCAGTGGATGCCCTCAGCGCATCTCCCACAGCCTGGAGCTTGAGTTTCTGGTGGCACCGAAACCCCATCCCCGCAGCCGCCGGAGGGCAGGGCCACGGTGCCAAAATCCATCAGGGCTACATTTTTCCCTGCTATCTCCCCAGGGTATCTCAGCAGGGCTGACACCCCCCTCCAGAGCAGCCCCTGCTGACCCGGCACTGCTGGTAACACCAAGGCTGAGCTGGGCACGCACCAAGGGCAACACGGAGCCAGTCCCAGGGTGCTGGGGTTGGGGGCACTGCAGGGGGCGAGGGGAGGCTGCTCCCAGGTAGAGATTGTGGTTGCACACAACAAAACCACAGCCCACGGGTGACCGTGTTGGTGACTGTGTTGGTGACCCCGTGACATTGGTTGCCCAGACCAGGGTGCGTGGCAGGAGGGGCACGGGGGGAGCCGAGGGAGCAGCAGGTGAGTGTCCCCAGGCAGCCACTGCTGGCACAGCCAGCCTGGACTGCAGACGGGCACACATGGGCACGCATGGTTTAGGTGGCACACACAGACACACGTGTCCCGCCCGGCCAGCTGGGCTCACACATCCACACGTCCACACATGCCCACACGTGCCCACATGTGCCCGCCCGAGCGCCCCGCAGTCACCCGGCCTCCCCGGGGCGGGCACTGCCGGAAGGAGCTGGCAGGGAAAGCCCCGGCAGCACCGGTGCCACCATCGTCGCGACGCGCCCAGCACTCACTGGCAGCCCCACTCAGCGTGGGCACGGTGCAGCCCTGGGGATGGGCAGCAGTTCCCGGGATGGCTCCCAGTGACGGTGCCAGTGCAGACCCGTGCCCGGAGCCCCTGGGCACTGGCAGCCACAGAGGCCAGGGTGGCCAGTCTCGCCAGCCCCATGGAAGAGAGCAGGAGGTGAGGGGCAGCCCTGGCACCATGTGACAGGGACCTGGGCACCCACTCTAGCTCCGGCAAGGACACAGGACCTGGTGCTCCAGCTCCCCAGGGCCCGGGGAGAGCCCTCACGCAGTCCCCAGCTCCCTGCCCGTGGCACAGTCTTGTGCAACCCCCGGCCAGTCTTGGTGCCCGGCTGCCACCCCAAGGCATGGGGCTGGGTGGGCACCGGCTGGGAGGTGCGGGGCCAAGAGGCCGGTGGCAGCGGGGCCATGGACCGTGTCCAGTCACAGGACGTCCCTCAGGAGCCAGGAATTGTTCCCGGAGGCAGAACAATGCCCGGAGAGCTGCCAGGGCATCACGGGCTGCTCCACAGCACCCAGAGGGGGACCCACCTCCGCTGCCTCTGCAGGGACACCCCACACCAGGGACCCCCAGGACCTTTTGCTGCCACTTGACCTGTACCTGTCCCCCACAGCAAGAAGCTGTGCTGGCTGCTCCTGTCTTGTGGCACAGCATGGCATGGCATGGCATGGCATGGCATGGCAGAGCTCTCTTAGGGCTGCACAGACCCTTGCAACAAGCAGCACCTTCTCTCTCCCATGGGAGGGAGGGGACAGGGGGATTCACGCTCAGATGGAGTGTGCCAGGTGCTGAGGCACAGACCAGGTTACTGGGACCAACCTCCAGCCTGCTCTGTGCCATGCGTCTTGCTGCCACTGCTCCTGCTCCTAAGGCTCTGCTGCCTCTGGGCACGGCTGGTGCCTGCAGGTGAGTGTGGGGCAGGCATGGGGTGGGCACAGGACAGGCACAAGGTGGGCACGAGGAGCTGGCAGGACAGCTGGCTGCTGTGGGAGGATCTGCAGAAGTCACCAGTGAGCCCCCGACAGCTCCCGGGGGGTCCCCGGCATCTCCGGAGTCCTTGTCCCAGGCCCTGCAGCCTGGGGGAGCCAGGGCTTGGATGTGGCTGCTCCCACCTCTCCCCAGGATTTACCTAAAACCCCCCGGACCCAGAGCGAGGACCCAGCGTGTGCAGCCACCCAGGGAGGCTTCTCCTGGCCCAGAGATGCTCTGGTTGGGGCCATCCCTGTGGCTCTCCCATAGGGGACAGAGTCATGTCACTGTGGAAATGGCTGGATGGGTGCCAGGCACCAACCAGGGACAGCTTCTCACACCAGGCTGGCAGCCCAACGTGGGGTTTATTAGGAAAGAGAAAGTCGTGCCCAAAACGCTGTTGGTGCCCAGGGCCGGCCCTAGCAGGGGGAGGCAGAGGAGGAGGCCGGGGGTGGCTGCCTCTGTGCCCTCCCCCTGCGGGCTCTGCTTGCCCCACATGTTCCTCGCACATCCTACGGCATCGGTCACTGAGTGTCATCACCACCAAAATCGTCACCACCATCGCCATCATCATCTCCATAGCTATCGTCATCATAGCCGTCATCATCATCATCATCTCCATCGTTGCCACCATCGTTGTTGCCATTGTCATCACCATCATCGTAACCGTCATCGTAACCATCATCATCACCATCACCGTGCTCATTCTTATCATCATCATCATCATCGTCATCATCATCATCATCATTGTCATCGTCATCCTCCTCCCCACTGTCACCCTGGTCAGACTCAGGCTTCTTTCCCTCCTCAGGTTTCCCCTCACCCTCTGGCTTCTCCCCGGCCTCCGGCTTCTCCCCCAGCTCAGGTTTCTCACCAGCCTCTGGCTTCCCGCCAGTCTCCGGCTTCCCTCCAGTCCATGGCGTACCACACGACTA
>VYZX01021097.1:16050-31588 GCA_013401335.1 Brachypteracias leptosomus | reverse complement strand
CCCAGGGCAACATCTGCCTCGACATCCTCAAGGACAAGTGGTCGGCTCTCTACGACGTCCGCACCATCCTGCTCTCCATACAGAGCCTGCTGGCAGGTGGGTCCCGTGGGCATACAGGGGGCTGCTGGGGGGTGGTGATGGGGCTGCCCTCCCAGCGCAGCACTGGGTGGTGGGGGGGTTCAGGCCATCCCAGTGCTGACCCAGCCCCTGTCTCCAGAGCCAAACGTCGACAGCCCCCTGAACACGCACGCTGCTGAGCTCTGGAAGAACCAAACTGGTGAGTGCCAGGGCGGGTGCCCCCCTCCATCTACTCTCTGTGGTGGGCAGTGACGCAGCCCCCCGGCCTCACAGCGGCCCATGGCTGCCCCGCTCCCCCAGCCCCACATCCCCCCTCTCTCCTCAGCCTACAAGAAGTACGTGCGGGAGACGTACGCCAAGCAGGCCAAGAGCCAGGAAACCTGACCCGAGCCGCTGCCTCTGCCCCCCCAGCCCCCCCACTCCCCTGCCTTTCTGTATCATAGGCTGTTTTAAATTAATTTTGCAGTCCGAGCCACGGTTAATGTATAAATAAATGCACGTTTATAACTTTTCTTCTGGGAGTTTCCTTGCAGCGTGGCACCCTGTGAGAGCCCGGAGACACCTTCTCCCAGGGGAGGGGCACCAACCCCCATGGGGTAACTGGGCTTTTATTAACGTTTGGGAGGCCTGGAGCTTGTCCCACTCCCTTTGCAGGGTGGGGCAGCCCCCAGCAGCACCCGAGTGGTACCAAGGCTCTGTCTCCTCCTCCATGATGCCAGAGTGGGCACTGGTGGTGCCAGCCCTGCCACCTCCTTTCCTGCCCCCTGGTCAGAGGATCCTGCAGCAGTGCCCAGCATGAGGTCCCTTCCGAGCTGCCCCAGCCGTGGTGCTGCCTGTCCCTGCTGGCTGCGTGGCCTCCACTGTCCACAGCGGGACGTTGGCTCCACTCTCCATCTCCGCCAGCATGGCCCTCACCTGCTCGATCTCCTCCTCCAGGCACGGGGCAGCCGGGGGCTGCCCAGGTCCCACACCCCGCTGGCCGCCCAGCCCGGTGCACAGCGGGGCCGTACCACCCCCCTGCAGGGAGAAGACCTGGCAGAGGTGGTGGGCTCGGCGCAGGTCCTGCAGGAAGAGCTCCAGGGCGGAGAGGACGAGCACCCAGAGCCGCTCCAGCTCCCGCTGCTCCTCGGGGGTCCCCGATGCCCGCCGCAGCCCCGCCAGCAGCGCCCGCTGCAGCCCTGTGGAAGGGGCACGCTGAGCCCCGGGACCCCCCACCAGCCCCCTGGGGTTACGGGGGGCACCCCGTCTGCTGCCTTACCCGTGCTGAGCTCTCGGGCCTCTGCGCTCCTCCTGCCCCGCTCCTCCCGCAGGCAGGGGCCATCGCCACTGCCCCCGAGCTGCAGCACCAGCTGCCGGTGCCCAGCTGTGGCCTTGCAGAGGGCAGCCTGGGCTGCTGCACACACCCCCACTGCCCCCTGTGTGCAGGTGTCCCCTCGCCCTGGTGCCATCCTGCCCCCTGGATGAGGCAGGGTCAGGCTCTGCTGCTGCAGTCCCTGGCTCTCTAGGAGGTCGGTTCCCCTGTGCCTTGGAGCTGCGCTGAAGGGATGTGACAGGATCCAAGCTCTGTCCCCGTGTCCCACCAGCTGCACGGAGCCATTCCCACACCCCCTACATCTGGGTACTCCTTATCCTGGGGAGGAGCAGGTCCCCAGGGAGCAGTGATGGTACAAGATGTCCAGGCACAGACTCCAGCATTGCCTTGATCCCAGAGGGTCAAGCCTCATGGCTGCTGCTGCCCCCTCCACGTTATAGCCAGGTCCTCTGTGCCCTTCAGGGTGGGACATGGAGGTCCTGCTGTGGGACAGCCCTGGGCTCCTGTAGCCTGGGATGGGCAGGGGCAGTCTCCCAGGACCCCTGGAGCTCTGTTGCCTGCTGGGACCCCTCGGGCTGGGGCCAGCGTGTGAACTGGCTCCGCACGGAAAGTCTGAGCTCAGCGCTGGCACCCACCCAGCAGCCCGTGGGAACAGCCACACGGCCCTGCGGGGGAACCAGGCGGGCATGAAGCACCCACCCGGCCATGACCCCTCCCTGGAGAGTGGTGTGGGGGACACAGTGCCACAGACCCCTCCCCACACAAACCCATGAGGTTCTGCACCAGCAGCTCAAGCCTTTCCCCTTTTATTGAGGCTCAGACCGAAACCACAGGGGTCAGAGTGGAGGAAAAGCTCAGCTGCCACTGGCAGGGTGAGACTGGGGCCCCGGAACAGGGCAGGGTCCCTGCTGGTGTGGGCAACTGGGGCTGGGCGCTGTGGAGCTGCTGCTCCCCAGGGGATGGTGGAGCGGGGCTGGGCGCAGCAGCTGGCCCAAGGAATGTCTGGTCCTTTACTGTACACCCTCCATCATCTTCAGGAACTCTGTAAGAGATTGGCACCTTCAGCCTGTGGCTGCGCCCAGGGCACACAGTGTAGGCACTGAGCCGGGACCATCGCTCACCATCAAAGTCAATGCGGCCATCATTGTTCTTGTCTGAGTCCTTCATCATGTCCTCTATGTCCTCATCAGTGACGGGCTCCCCCGTGGCCCTCAGGATCTCACCCAGCTCCTCGATGTCGATGAACCCATCCGCGTTCCTGCAGGAGGGCAAGGGCAGGATGCAGCCCCGCTCACCCCTAGGGGCAGGACAGGCAGCATCGCCCCCCACTCACCGGTCAAAGATGCGGAAGCAGTTGGCCAACTCCTCCTCAGACTTGCCCTTCGCGTCCTCTTTCATCTGGCGCACCATCATCACCAGGAACTCCTCGAAGTCGATGGTGCCACTGCCTGCGGGGCAGAACTCGAGCGTGGGTCAGGCTGCCTGCCCAGTGCCCACTGCCCAGTGCCCACCGCCCCATGCTCGCCACCAAGGGCTGCTCACCATCCTCATCCACCTCCTCTATGATGGCATCCAGCTCCTCTTTGGTGGGGTTCTGGCCCAGCATCCTCATCACCGTCCCCAGCTCCTTGGTGCTGATGTCCCCACCACCATCAGCATCAAACATGTCGAAGGCGGCCTTGAACTCTGATGGGAAGGGGGTCAGGGCTGGGCAGCGCAAGGGAAGGGGCTGCGGGACAGAGCCCGGCCCCGTGCCCCAGCCAGGGCCATCCCCTCTCCCCACCAACACCGCGCTCACCAGCGATCATCTCCTCGCTGAGGAAGGCACGCGCTTCTGCCTGTTGGTCAGTCTGCAAGGCAAGGGACCACGGTCACCATGGGCACCATGGCCACCACGGGCACCGCATCGCATCGGGGAGCCCCTTGCACAGTGTGGCCCCTGCACAGCTGGAGGACGGTGCCATGCTGGGGCAAACCGCATCCCCCAGTACCCCCACAGCCCCGGTGCTGCCCGGGCACCTGTGAGGGCGGTGGGCTGTGGAGCTGCCTGCCCAGGGCCCCCCACCAGCCAGGGCCATAGTCCCCGTGTTCAGCCTTGGCATCCCAGGCACGTGGCACTATTTTTGGTCTCTCCTCGGCTTCCCTTACAGGGATCAGCGGTTCCACAGCCCCCGGCACCTGTCAGCTCCGATCGGGTTTCTCCTGGAGGCGCAGGCCACGGAGACGGCGGCGACACCACGTCGCATGACCCAGGGCTCGGCTTCCAGCCACCCCCGGGCACTGCAGCCCCCGGCTCCAGACACGGCTGAGCCGCAGCACCCGCACCCCTCGGGCAACCGTGTGGTCCCCCCGGGGCACGTCCTGCAGGGACCCTGTGCCGCCCCAACACCTCCCTGCCCTCGCCACTATGGTCAGCCTGACCCTGGGGGATATCTCCCCTCTACCAGCCACAGAAACACCTTGGCAGCCCCGATCCCTTGGGTGTGTGGTGCCCGGCATCACCTGCCCTGCCGGGTCTCACCACAGCACACAGCACAGGGCACATGACACATGGCAGCATGGGGCCTCTTACCATTGATGGCATTTCTGCTCTTCTCTCCTCGAGAGAATCACCGCCTCCTGCAGCAGAACCCCCCAGAAGCTTCCTGGTGCCCCTGGCACCCCAATTTGTACCGTCCCCACCGCACAGCGCGCCCCTGGCCCCTGGCACCCCGGCCCCAGCAGCCTATCAGCTCCCCGGTGGCGATTCGGCCCCGCTCATTGGCAACGGCCACATTTTACCTAATTTAGCCAAAGCGTTATTGGCCAAGAGCAGGGGATTAAACGTTGAAGCTGAGATAGAAATTCAAGCCCTGTGGGGAGGGACACTGGAGCCTTGGAAGGAGAGCAGCTCTGCCCCCCCTGCAGCACCCACCCACTCAGGGTAGCTCAGCAAACAGGGGGTTAAAAATAACCCTGGAGCCGCCAGGCACCCAGACAAGGGGACCAGGGCTCCCCAAACAAGAGAGCCAGGGCTACCTCTGTGCCAAGATCGCTGTCCTGGGGCAAGAAGCCCTTGAGGGGGTGCAGAGTGAGGTCCCTGGCACTGTTGGCACCCAGATCCGGAAAAGGCTGCGTCTTTCCGTGCTGCCGGGCAAGTGGGAAAGGTGCCCGGGCACCTCCTCAAAGGCTTTGCCCTTGCACTGCACCTCTGCCAGGGCTGGGCTAGCAGCTCTGGAGACACGCTGGCCAAGTGGCCCGTGCCCTGTGTGCTCCTAGAGGGTTGCATGGAGCTGGGAGGGCTGCAGCGGGGTCAGGCTGATGCCCCCTGTCCCTCAAGGTCCCAGTGCTGGGAGGTTCCCCAGCTCCAGGTTTTCCCAGGAACCCCGTTCCCGGGTGGGAGCTGGGGATGGCACTAGCCCAGATCCCCACCCTGTGCATCCCGCCCTGCCCAGCACCTGGAGGGGCTGGGGAGGCTTTGGGGCCCCTGGGCACTGGGTGCAACAGCCTTCGAAGACCCGCCCGTGCCCAGGGATCCTCATCCGAGCCCGGGCAGGGTATGGGGTGCCGGGCAGGGGCACAGGGACGAGCAGGGGCAGAGCGATGGCAGCAGCTGGGCCGGTTCCTTGATATTAATAGACATTCCCAAGAAAGTGGCGAGGAGGGAGCGGGCGCGGTGCTAAATACAACCAGGCAAGTGCTGGGGCACGTGTCGGGGCGAGGGTGGCCGGGGGCCAGGGGACGGCCCATGGGGGCTACGGCATAGCAGGATCAGGGTGTGGGGTACCAGTGGGTCAGGATATCGGGATATGGGGGTACCAGAGTGTTGGGGTATCAGAGCACTGATGTGTCAGCGTACTCAGGTACCAGGGTACTGGGATATCGGTGTGTTGGGGTGCTGGGATATTGGGGTGCCACGGTACCAGGATATTGGGATATGGGAGTACCAGGGTTTCAGGGTGCTGGATATGATGTTACAGGGATATGGGTGTACTGGCATATCAGAGTGTCGGGGTACTGGGGTGTCAGGGTACTGGGGGGGTATCGGGATGTTGGGGTACTGGGGTATCAGGACCCCACAGTGCCAGATGCCAGGGTGAGGGGCTCCGGTGGTCCCGGGGGACGGGACCCGGGTCCCTGCCGGGAGCAGCCGGCACAGGGGACAAGGGAAGCAGTGCTCGGGCGAGCTCGGGCAGGCGCTGGTAGCACCGGGAGTACCCGGCCCGGCCCGGGCCGTACCGGGCAGCTCCTGGCCGTGCCGGGCAGTACCGGGCGGCGCCGATCCCGGCCCCACCGCCGCGATCCGGGTTCCCGGCGGGGGCGGAGCCGCGCAGGGAGGATCCCGGGACGAGCCGCGGTGGAGCGGCCATCGCTCGGCACCGCCCGGGCCAGCGTGGTATGGACCGGGGCGGGCCCGGGGATCCCGGGGCTGCTCCGGGCTGGGAGAGAGGAGGGGAGTCCCGGGGCTGCACCGGAGCGGCGGGAGGGAGGGGGTCCCGGGCCGGGGTGTCCCGCAGCTGGGCTGTGTCAGCCCAGGCCCGAGCGGTGCCCTTGGCCGTGGTGGGCAGCCCCTGGTTCCTGCCCTTGGCCGTGGTGGGCAGCATCTGCCCCTGCCCCTGCCGCCCGGCGCGGTACGGTAACTGATGCTGACCCCCCGTTTCCCAGCTGGGCCGGCCGGGATGGCCGCCCGCATCCTGCACCGGCTGCGGCACGCCCTGGCCGGGGAAGGTGTCCGGGAGGAGCGGACACATGGCGGCTCCGAGGCCGAGGAGTTCCCGGAGAGCTCGGAGCTGGAGGATGACACCGAGGGGCTGTCGACGCGACTCAGCGGCACCCTGAGCTTCACCAGCCACGACGAGGAGGAGGAGAACGAGGAGGAGGAGGAGGAGGGTGCTGGAGAGGAGCTGGGCGAGGCGCCGCAGCCAACCGGCGCGTCAGCGGGAGCAGAGGACGGAGGCAGGTGCTGGGGCCGCGGTGCTGGGGTGGCCAGGACAGCCCCGCTCCTCCCTGGGGGGGCTGAGCAATGGTGGGGGCTGGCAGCCCAGAGATGCCGGGGAGCTGGGAGAGCTCCCCGGGCTGACCTCTGTGTCCTGGCACAGAGTGGGGCCCCGCGGCACAGCGTCCCGGGAGCAGCCTCCTGACGCGGCAGCTGCAGGAGCTGTGGAGGAGGTCGCGGGGCAGCCTGGCACCGCAGCGGCTGCTCTTCGAGGTCACCAGCGCCAGCGTGGTCAGCGAGCGCTCCTCCAAGTACGTGGTGAGTGAGCGCAGCTGGCACCGCGTGGGCACGGGGCAGGTGTAGGGGTAGGCACAGGTCCCACAGGGTGGGTGCTTATTTTTCTCTGTCTCTCCCTCTGCTGCCTGGACGGTGCTGGCGGCTCAGATGAGCCTCAGGTAACTATCGCCAGCGGGGGCTGTGGCTGCGGTGGCAAACTGCCTCGGCAAACCATGCCACGCTCCTGGCTGTGCCCGGCTGCTGCCGCAGCCCCGCCCTGACACCAGCTCCCCCCCAGCTCTACACCATCTACCTGATCCGCTCCGGCCGGTTCGACAAGGCTCCGGCTGCCATCGCCCGGCGCTACTCGGACTTCGAGCGGCTGAACCGGCGCCTGCGCTGCCGCTTCGGGTGCGACATGGCCGCTGTTGCCTTCCCCAGGAAGAGGCTGCGCCGCAACTTCACGGCCGAGACCATTGCCAAGCGCAGCCGCGCCTTCGAGCAGTTCCTGTCCCACCTGCACTCCATCCCCGAGATCCGCCGCTCCCCAGAGTTCCTCGAGTTCTTCTTCCTGCAGGACCTGCGTGTCGCGCAGCGCCTGACCTGCACCGGCATGTACCGCGAGGCCCTGGCCACATGGGCCAATGCCTACCGGCTGCAGGACCGGCTGGGGGTCTGCGGCTCCGGGCGCTTTCTGCTGACGCTGGCCGGGCTGGCCGTGTGCCACCAGGAGCTGGACGAGCTGGGCGAGGCCCACGGGTGCTGCGAGCAGGCGCTGCAGCTGCTGGAGGCGCAGGGCAGCCACCCGCTGCTGGGGCCGTTCCTGCAGGCACACGTCCACCTGGCGTGGAAGGTGGGCAAGGACAAGCGGCGCTCGGAGGCGCGGCTACAGGACCTGCAGGAGGCCGGGCCCCCTCTGCAGCAGCAGCCCAGCCTCAAGGAGTGTCTGATCAAGGAGCCGCTGGAGTGACTCCCAATGGCACCGGGTGCCACGCAGGGCTTGTGCCAGCAGTGGCTGGCGAGGGGCCAGCACGGCCCGTGCCCGGGAGCTGCCATGAAAATGCACTTTCTCTGTGGTTAGTCCGTCCTGCAGTGCCAGGCACTCACGGGTGTTTGGCACTGCCAGGAGCCAGCTCCCCCTCTGCAGAGGGTTCTGGAGCAGACAGGACTTTAGCTGGGACATACTGGCATCGTGTAAGGGAACGGGAAGGCTTCTGGCAGGGAACTTCCCATAAAATTTACAGAACAAAAAGGACTTTATTTAATAAAGCCTTGGTGGGAAGAAGGCACCTGCTGTGTCTGTTCAGCTTCACTTCCCCCAGGGGGAAGCGCCCACGGGAGCTGGGATCTGCCTGGTCCCCTCTCCCAGCCTGGCCCCAGGAGGGGGCTGAGCCTGAGCAGAAGCAGCGACTGCCCCAAGCGCTGGCACCGGGAGGGCAGCAGAAGTGAGAAGGGGAAGCTGCGTGTGTGGCTGAGGCACTTTCCCCTCCCGCCACCCAGCCTGCGGCAGGAGCAGAGCCAGCCTCGGTGCTCCCGGTGCTGCCCGACCACCGGTGAGCACAGTCACAGGGCCAAGGGGACAAACTCCAGGGGATGGAGCCCACTGGTCACCCGGTGGCTTTATTTCAATCATAAGGGCAGATGCAGTCGGGCACAGCGGGTGCCTCTGTGGGTCCGCACTGTGCGTGGCACCCGTGCTCCCACCTGCTTTGGTCCCAGGGTCCGAGCCCCAGCCCTGGGCGTTCCTCAGCTAGAGCTTGCTCTCCGTTGGTGTTTGCTCCACCCTGATGACACCTTCCTGTGCACAGGTGACAGCCAGGACCCCGTCCCTGCGCCACAGCCGCCCCTGCACCAGTGCCCGGCACCCGCCTGCAGAGAGGGTCAGTCAGACCACAGCCCAACGCCCCCTGGGATGGGCAGGGCTGGCACTTGCCACACGGGTCCCCAGGGAATGAACGTGGTTAGGACTCACCACTCCAGGGGCTCTCACACTCGTACAACATCCAGTGGTCTGCTCGGAAGGGCGTGTGGAACCACATGGAGTGGTCGAGGGACACCATGAACCTGACGCGGTGCTGCCGGTGCCGGCGCAGGGCCGTGCCCAGGAAGGCGTAGTCGGAGATGTAGGCGGCCACACAGCAGTGCAGCTTCATGTCCACCTCCCCTGCAAAGCCACCCGCACTGCCCGTGGTGCCCAGCAAAGCCCCGCGAGCTTCTGCTGCCCTGCAGGTCAGCTGCTGGCCCAGCAGTGCTGAGAGGCTCCTTCATAGCCACTGTCTGGCCGTGCCCCCTGGGGAAGGCCCACGGCTGAGCATGGCACAAGGGCATCACTCCCCACCCTGGCACCCACCCCGGTACTAAGCACCCGCAGGCTCAGGGCAGAGGCAGCCTCTGAATCACAACCCCCCCATGCTCTGTGAGCCCTGCAGCGTGAGCTGGATCCCCAGCCCCTGGCCCAGCAGGAGCTGCACCCACCTATGTATCCTCGTGCCCGCACCCAGAAGAGCTGCTTCGGCTCCTGCGGCTCCAGGCTGAACATATCAGGTGGGTTCACGGGCTTGATGTCAATGGGCACGTCCTCAGCCTGGATCTTGTTGAGGTGCTTGCGGTACCGCTCTGCCAGGTTGGGCTCCCTGGAGACCAGGACAGTCAGCACCAGGCAGCGGCCTCAGCCCAGGCCCCGCTGACAGGGGCACAGCTCCTGCCTCTCTCCCATCCTGGGTGTGTTTGGGAGCTCCTCAGGCAGTCGCCCCAAGCCCTGCTCCTCCTCAAGCCTCAGCCCCAGAGCAGGTATGCCCGGTATGACCTTTGACCCCACTCACTGCAGGTACTTCTGGATAAGCTCCTCTTGTGTCAGCAGCTCCTCGGGGGGTGGCACGGTGGGCATGGTGAACTGGTGCTGCAATGGGCTCCACTGGGAGAGCTGGAAGGAGGCCTGGCAGATGAAGATCGGCTTCCCGTGCTGGATGGCCTTCACCGAACGGACAGAGAAGCTCTTCCCCGTGCGGGTCCGCTCCACCTCGTACAGCACCGGCACCTTGGGGTCCCCTGGCACAGAACGGGGACACTCTGCCCTTGGGCCACCACACACCAGAGGGGCCCTGACTTACCGAGGTCGAGCACCGGGGCCCGGTGGGCTGAGCTGGCAGTGCCACCCACACGCCTTCCCCACCGGGATGGAGCCGGGACGGCAGCACCTGCACAGCCCCGCGGGCCTCGGACTCGGCTTCCCCAGCCCCTCTGCCGGCCCCACAACCCCCTATCCCCCCTCCTCCACCCCGGGCACCCCCTGACCCAGGGATCAGCCCCCACCCCGGTCCCCGGCCTGCTCTCCCCTCCCGGCGAGACCCGGTTCCCGGTGCCCGCGCACCTGCCCGCACGAAGTAGCAGTGCAGCGAGTGGACCTGCTCCTCACGGCTCACGGCGCGGGCGGCCGCCACCAGCGCCTGCCCCACGATCTGCCCGCCGAAGAGGCGCTGCGTGGCGGGCACCCAGTAGTGCCGGCCCCTGCGGGGGAGAGGGAGGCGGCCGTGAGGTCAGGCTGGTCCCGGTGCCGGCGGTCCGGTCCCGGTGCCCCGCGCACCTGAAGAGGTCGAGCTCCAGGCGCTCCAGGTTGAGCACGCTGGTGATCAGCACGCTGCGCAGGTCCCCGGGCCGCGGCCGCCCCGGCCCCGGTTCCCCGGTGCCGCCCCCCGCCGCCATCTCCCCGGTGACCGCAACCGGGACGACCGACAAGGGCAACTTCCGGCCGGGGCGCGGCGGAGCAGCAAGTCCCGCCCCCACCAGGCCGGGTGCCGCCAGCCGATTGGGCCGCCGAGCCGCCAGTCACGTGGGTGTGACAGGAAACGCTTTGCTAATTGGCTCCCCTCCCGCCAATCCGGAGAGAGCGCCTCCGATTGGCCACGCTCCGGGCGTGGGCGGAGCCACATCTGGTTTAACACGGGCAGCGGCAGCCACTGCTTGTTGCAGCGCTACCGGTACTGCGGGGCCGCGTCCTGGTCCGCTGCCACAACCGGCGGCGCGGCTCCGTATGTCCAGCGTCGCTCTCTAGGGGTGTCGGTGCCCTCCGGTACCTGCACCGGGAAGGGTCACGGCAGGAGCACAGTGAGCCCTGAGCCCGGCCGAGCGCTTCTGGAGCTGCTCGTGCCCTCGGAGGGTTGATCCGGTGGCCGCAGAGCCCGGCGGAGGCGGCGGCCGCTGCTCGCATCGCGCTTCCGTCGTTCTCGGTCTCAGCCGTTCCTGTATCGCTCTCCCTGTCCCTGCTCGGCTGCTGGAGGACGCACCGGGTGAGCCGGGCTGCGCGGCGGGCACGTCCTGGCAGTGCTGCAGGCGCACCGGGGCTGCGGGGAGGAAACCACGGTGAGCAGGCACTGGCGGCGGCGGTGCCAGCATCTCCCGGGGCTCGGCGGGCGGCAGGACGGAGAGAACGCGGCCCCTCAGCCCGAAGCTGGGCTCCTGCTGTTGCGGAGCGCCGGGCTGCCTGCACTTGGACACAGGCACCGGGGGAAGCGACCGAGAACGAGCCGGTGTCCCCGCACCGCTCCGAGTAACGGGGGACACCGAGGGCCGCCAGCAGAGGGCGCTGCGTGACGTCACCGAGTACCCCGAGCTGATTGGTGGCTTGCCGCGAGCGGGGCATGCCGGGATATACTCCCCGGAGCGGGGCATGCCGGGATACACTCCCCTGAGGAGGCGGTGCCGCGGGGCAGGCCGCGCTGCGTTCCCCCGGTAACGGCGGCCGACGCCGAGCGTTCCCGTTCCCGCGGGGCTGGGACGGGGCTGGCCTGGCAGGGCTGTGCCACAGACACCACAGAGCCCCGGCCAGGCCTCGCTTAGCACCAGCGGCTGGTCCCAGCCTCTCAGAGCTGCCAAGAGCCCTGTGTTTGTTCTTCAGAGTCCACCGGCAGCTCCTCGGCTCTTCAACATCAGCCTGAACCCCCCCAGGCTCAACTCGAGAGGGAGCCCTGGAGCCCTCAGTCCTCATTAGATCCTTCACCTCCTGCAGCTAAACTGGAGGCCACAGAAAGCCCAGAGGGTGACAGTGAGGAGACCATGAACCGAATGACCAAGGAACGCTTCGTGCAGCCTTCGGGTGAGATTTGCTCGGAGCCGCTGCCAGGCTGTGCCCGGGTGAGTTCACAGGGGTGCAGGATTCTGTGCAGGTCATTGGCACTGGGGAGGACGCTCTCAGCAGACAGGTCCTGCAGGATGCCCACAGTGTGGGCACCAAAGGCCCGAGCAGCTGCACTTCAGGCAGGTCCTCAGCTGCCCTGCTGGCACAGCCTGGCCCTGTGGAGTTCAGAGGAGAGGACCTGGCAGCCAGAGGTGCTCAGCAGGCAGTGGCAGAAGGGACATGATGGCTCTCAGAATAGTCAAGACACTTCTGGTGGCCTCTTGGAGATCCTGAAGAGCTCCTGGAACACGTCTTTGGATAAATTCACTGCTGGTGTCCTTCTTCACGGCGGAGATCAGCTGGCTTCTCACCCGCTGCAGCAGGGAGGAGGCTGAGCTCAGGTACAAGACCCTCAGGAGCTGGCTGAGAGCTGGGTCTGGCCCTGCCTTGAGGTGAAGCTCTAGCACTGAGCTGTGGCTGCTCCCTGTGCAGGGGCAGCAGATGTGTGGGAGGTCCCTCCTCCAGTGTCCTCTTGGCCTGTGTCTCCCCCAAGGCTCAGCATGGAAGGAGCATTTTGGGTCCTTTATCTGCTGAGCAAGTGTCACCTCTTGCACAGGGCAGCTGAGGAGCTGGGCAGTGAGCTCCTGACCATGCCAGACGGGTCACCAGCTGCTGACCTGGGCAAGAGGAGCCATGGCTGGGAGCCAGCCCCGGGTGGTGCTGTGTGGGAGGGGATGCTCTAACATGTGACAAAATAATTTGATCTGTGGCCAGTGTCTGCAGGACCTTCCAGCCTCCAGCTGTGGGGCATTGTGCAACAAGGCCAATAAATGGCCTCATATTGCTGGGGAGCTGCCTCTGTCTCTGCGCCAGCTGGGCAGGACGGTGGGGCCCTGGGATCGGGCTCGATGGTTCCTGATGGTCCCGTCTTGTTGTGGTTCCCTCTGGTCAGAGGAGTGGGGCCGTGGCTCCGCAGGGCAGCAATCCTTGCTGCCAGCAGCACGGCCCTGGGCAGGAGCAGGGGCTGTTTGTCTGGTTACAGCGGCTGCTCCCCGTCCCTGCGAAAGGGGAACCCGCCCTTGCTCTCAGCAGCTCCAGGCGGGGGTCACAGCAGCACAAACAAAGCTGCGTGGGGTGGAGAGCAGGGCTGGGAGCACATGGGGTGGGGGAGGACAAACACTGCGGGAGCAAACAAGCTGCGGCCCTGGGGCATTGATCCTGGGCTGGGGTTACTCCCGTCCACCCTCTAGAGCCCGTCAGGGGACAGGGTGGGGGGCATTGGAGACCCTGCTTGTCACTGGGGTTTAGGCATCATCGGTGCTTCCCTTGATCGACCGATGCTTCCTTGGCTCATCCTTTGGCTTTGTTCGAGTCGGGCCGTTGTCAGGGCAGGATCATGGCGTGGTTGGGGATTTCCTCTTGATCAAGGGTTTTGTAACATTATCTGATATTATCAAAGCTCTCTAACTAAATACAGTGTCATGTTTCCTAAAACACCTCTCTGGAAACCTGGAGCCGCTTGTTCCACCTCTTGGCTGTGCTGTAGAGGAGGCCTGGCAGGCTCTGCCCGTTGGCCCCCTCACCATTTCTCTTTCTGGGCATCCCTACAATTTTTGGGGGGCTCTTCCCTCTGCCTCTTGTTCTGTTCCATCCCTGCCTCCCCTTCCAGCCCAGCATAGGCACTGACAGATCACCACGGGGGTCTGGAGGGGGGTCCAGAGCCAGCTCCTGGAGCTGGGGAGCTCTGGGCTCCCTCCTGCAGCCAGACCCTGCCCTGTCTTACTGTGACGGGCTCTGTGTCCGCAGACACGTACCTGAGCCGTGGCTCTGCCAGGGCAGCTCCTGGGTGCTGCGGGTTCCCTCCCCGCAGGGGCGCAGGAAATACCTCACCCAGCTCGGGGTAAACATCTTTCCCAACAGCGAAACTGCTTGGTTGTAATTTACCCCCATCAGCCTCGTCCTGTCCCTCCCACGCCCCACCCGCAGCTCGCCCAGATCCGCCCGGGACACCCCAGCTCCCCCGGGGGCCACGGGAGCCCTGGGCACAGTGGGTCCTCACAGAGGGGGAACCAGTCCTGGAGCAGCTGCGTGAAAAGCCCCAACGTGGGGGAGGAGGAAAGTCCTGTGACTGGGACTGAAAAACCCAAATCTGCAGCTTCCTCCCTGGCTCTGCCCTCGCCCTGCCGAGGCTGGGGCTGGCACCAGACTCACGTTGAAGCCTTGTGCCCTGGGCAGCGATCCCATGGCAGGGATGGGGCTCCTGGCTGCAGTGGTCCTGCAGTGCCCAGCTCACAGGGCATTCCGCTGCGGGCAGTGCCAGCAGCGAGCATAGGCCCCTGCATTGCCCCATGTGCCAGCAGCCCCCAGCATGTTTGCTTTCTGCTGGAAGCGTTTTATTGCCCGTTCTGACCCGTGCCACCCTCCTGCCACACCCCCTGCACAGGGAAAGTCCCCCCGACCCTGCCCACGCTCTTGCATTGGCCCTTTGGTGGCACACTTGGGGACAGCCGGGGACACAGCTCCTGCCCGGGCATCACGGGGTGGGCAGTGCCCCCCACACCTCACTCATGTTTGCAGAAGCTCTTGAGTGGTGTGGGCAGGTCCAGGCCGTCGATGGCCAGGCGGTGAACGATGTGCTTCTGGATGACCAGGCGGCAGAGGGTCTGCAGGGAGGGCACTGCAAGAGAGCAGAGAGCACCCCTGAGCTGGGTGAGCCTGGGCACCATGTCCAGGGCAGGGAGGGTGGGCTCGGCTGCTGTGGGAGCAGGAGGCATCCAGCCCCGGGCATGAGCCAGCTGGTTGGGAGGACACTCGTGCCCCATCCGTGCGTTACCATGGGTGGGGTGAGTTTGTTTTCTTGGGGGGCTCTCGAGCAGCTCCCCAGGGTCTCACTGTTCCGTCCTCCCGCTCCTTGGGCTACTTAGAATCACAGAATTGTTTTGGTTGGAAGAGACCAAACCCGAGTCCACCCATTCCCCCATCCCTGCCAGGGCACAACTAACCCCTGTCCCTCAGCACCACATCTCCACAGATGGAAACCCCTCCAGGGATAGGGACTCCACCCCTGCCCTGCCCAGCCTGGCACAGCCCTTCACAACCCTTTTGGGGAAGACATTGTTCCTTCCACCAGCGCTGGTGCCTGTGCCAGGCGGGTGCCCACCCGTGCTGCCAGCTGATGCAGCTCCCACCGTGCCTTTGGGGCAACTGTTCCCATGGCACCCGCCTGGCTCTGCCCAGTTACTGCTCCTGTGACACATGTCCTGGGGGGGTTCCTCTTGCCAGGGCCCCGTGCCTTGGCAGCGCGGGGCAATTAGCCACAGCCGGTGATGTTTTAAACGAGAGCTGGCCCAGGCGTGGCCTGTGGGCCATGGTTCACCCGCTGCTGCCAAGAGCACGGCCACTTGGTGCCCGGTGAGAGGTTGAATGTCCAGAGTGCTGCTGATCCCCAGGCGCATGGTGCCAGGTGTGGGTGGCAGGCACCCTGTGCCCCCCCCGCCCAGCAGCTCCGCTGCTCTCACTTCTCCTTTTTGCTTTGCCAGCCGGGCCCCGGCCGGGAACTGAACCAGGGCTGGTTTAAACCCCACGGAAGTGTTGCCAAAACCGGAGCTGCCAAAATCTCAGCGGGGGGAGAAGCTGGATTGTGCCTGTGCCAGGGCAGCGCTCGAGGGACCCACGGCCAGAGGTAGGTGCTGCCAGCGCTGGCCCCTCTGCCTGCTGCGGGATCTGGGCACGTTTCACCCCCATGCCCGGATAACCTGACTCACCACAGCCGGAGAGTCCTGGAGCTCAGCCCAGACCTGAGCTGGGCACAGAGGGAGACGCAGCAGCTCCCAGCCCTGGGGGG
>VYZX01021097.1:0-16034 GCA_013401335.1 Brachypteracias leptosomus | reverse complement strand
GCCCCGGGGGGGGGGGGGGGCTGCTGGCACCCTGGCACTCACTCACCTAATCAGCATCAGCTGATTTCCCAGCATGGTGCTAATTAGCGCTGATTAGCTGACTCCCTGCAAGAGGCAGCGTCCTGCACCAGCCTCACGGCCCCTCTGCAGCTGCCTGAGAGACGCCGGATATTGCCCAAACTCGGTGGCATCACAGGGTGTCTGCCAGGGCACCCCCAGCGGGGCACCAGCAGGCATAGGGGCATGGGGCATGTGCTGGGGCACAGCCGGATGTTTTGGTGCCAAGCAGGACGTTGCTTGGCTCCAGCTGCCACGTGCCTGTGGGCGAGGCTGGGCACAGTGAGGACTTGCCAGCACCGATAAGCAGCTCTGGTGGTGGGCTCTGGACAAGGGTGTGCAACTGGCAGGGGCTGAGCGTGGCACTGGGGGGCATAGCTCTGTGGTCCTGCTGCCCCCAGAGCACCCACCCCCATCACTCTATTCAGAAAGGGTGACCAGGGTGGGCTCTGTCGCTGCTGGGGGCTCAGCCACAGCATCACCTGGCAGAACTTTGGGCAGCACCACCTGGCACTGGGGGTCTTGCCCACACTCCGCAGGGCCCTGGTGCCTCTCCTGTGCCCTCTGCCCCGTGTCCCTCCCCTGTCCCGCTCTGACACTGTTGGGGGCTCTGGGGTGACCCCCCTGGCACCGCCGCCCCGTGCCCAGGGTGGGCGGGTACCTACGGCCGTACTCCACCGGGATGACCCGGACGCTCTTGGTGGAGGCGAAGACGTCGACCACGGCGTAGAGCGGGCGGGCAGTGGGCAGGCGGCGGGCACTGGGCCCCATGTCCTGGCCGTTGATGATGATGTGCATGTCAGCGGTGCCGTCGGGCTGGGGGGTGTGCAGCACCCCAATGCGGCTGCGCCGGGCCGTGGCGGGCAGCACGTTGGTCCTGTACAGGTCGTCCAGGATGTGGCTGTAGCGCCCGGGCCGGCTGCGCCCCACCAGCACGTCCCGGGGGATCCGCACCCGCTCGATCAGCAGGAAGGGCTCCCATGGTGGGCACCGCGCCCGTGCCGGCGTCTCCTCCCCGTCGGGCACCACACGGTTGTGGCTGCGGGTGATGGCGAAGACCCAAGTGTCACCCATGTCCACCAGGTCCGGCAGCGAGTACTCGGGCACCACCGCCAGGCTCTGGGGGTCGTGGGCCGTCAGCCCCACCCGCAGGTGCCCGCACCACCCGCCCTCCTTCTCCTCAATCTCCACCAGGAAGATCTCCCCCGGTGCCAGCGGGTCCTGGCTGAAGCAGAGCCCGTTGGCAAAGCTCTCCACCCGCGTGGCACGAGTGCGCGAAGCGTCCAGGCGGACGTTGGTGCCGTGGACGCGGTGGAAGCGGGCGGGCGGGTGGCACCGGGCAGCCATCGTTGCCGCCGAGCTATTTTTAACTGTCCTGTCACAGCTGCTGCGAGGAGGTGACGGTGACGGCCCCGCTGGGCTGGCTCTGGGGGGGTCCTAGTGCCGCGGGGCAGGGCCGGAGGGCACCCTGCAGCTGCTGGGGCACAGCCGGGCACCACCGGCTGCTCCAGGCCTGTGGACACTCCACACAGTGCCTGCCTGGCTGGGCACGGGTGCCCGTCTGTACCCAGTGATGCCTGGCTGTGCCCAGCTGTGCCTGCTGACACCGGGCAGTACCCAGCTGTGCCTGGCAGTGCCCAAGTGTACCCAGTGGTGCCCAGCAGTGCATGTTTCACCGGATGGTGCCCAGCTGTGCCAGGTGGTGCCCAGCTGTACCTAGTAGTGCCTGATAACACCAGACTGCCCATCTGTGTCAACTGTTCCTGGTAGTGCCCGGCTGTGCCTGGTGGTGCCCAGTGGCACCGAGCAGTGCCCAGCTGTGCTTGGTGAGGCTGTGCCCGGCAGTGCCCAACTGTGCCTGGTGACACCCGGCTGTGCCCAACTGTGCCCAGCGGCATTTGGCAGTGCCCGGCTGTGCCCAGTGGCACACAGCAGAGCCTGGCGGTGCCCGGTGCAGCCCTGCCCTGCCCTGCCCGGCCGTGCCCGGTGCCCGGTGCCCCCGTTCCCGTTCCCGGGGCCGTTCCCATGTGCGCGCGCGGGGCCGCCTCTGTGTCGCTGATTGGTCCGCGGGGAGGCCCCGCCCCGCTCACGTGCGCGCCCGGAGGTCATATGGGGGGTGTCATGTGCCCGGCGCCAGCGAGAGGCGATCCTGGAGTGGCCGCGGTCAGCNGGGCCGGGGGGGCGGAAAAGAAGGAACCGAAACCGGCGTCAGCGGCACGGAGGGGAACCGGGACCAGGCTGGAGTCGGGGGGATCCGGGGCCGGCCAAGGTCAGAGGGAACAGAACCGGGGCCAAGGAGGGACTGAGACCGGCCTAGGGAATCGGGTCAGCGGGATGGGACAGGTGCCGGCGGGGCGGGACCGGACCGGCACTGGGGGAGTGGCACCGGTCTGGGACCCGGCCAGCCTGGAGTGATGTTTGCGCTGGCGGCGGGGATCGGGGCGGGCTGGGTGTGGGGCAGCCCTGGGCACTGCCAGGGCCATGGCCCTGACCCCCCTGTCACCCCCGCAGATGGGTCCGGTGCTGCTGTGGGCGCTGGTGCTGCTGGGGCTGGCCCAGGCTGCCCCCCAGGGCCATGAGGTGACCTTCCTGCCCGGGTTGGGCAAGCAGCCTGCCTTCCGACACTTCTCGGGCTACCTGTGTGCCGGGCCGGGCAAGCTCCTGCACTACTGGTATGTGGGGATGTGCTGGCACCGGGGCTGGTGCCCAGCTGTGTCCTCAACAGCCGGGGCGGGGCCTGGCCAGGCACTGGGCACCCACAGCCGTGTGTCCCCAGGTTTGTGGAGGCCCAGAGCAACCCCCAGAGCAGCCCCTTGGTGCTGTGGCTGAACGGAGGCCCCGGCTGCAGCTCCATGGAGGGTTTCCTGAAGGAGCACGGACCATTCCTGGTCAGTAGTCGTGGCCATCCCATGGCTCGGGGCAGCAGGGGCTGGCATGCTGCGTGGCATGAGCTGTCCCACAAGTGCCAGCCTGGTTGTGCCCATTGGTCCCTGCCTTCTGCTCCCCCAGATCCAGCCTGATGGGGTCACGCTGAAGTACAACGACTACGCCTGGAACAAGGTATGGGCACAGGCGCTGCCCTCCATGGCTGTGGGGACAGGGTGTCCCTGTGTCAGCTCCTCCTGCCCCTCCGTGGGGCTGAGCCTCCTGCAGCCCCCTCCGCCCCACACACCCTCCTCCCGAGTCTGCTGTCAGCCCGGCAGGAATGTGGCCCTGCCAGTACAGCCCTGGGCAGGCTGGGCACCCGTGGGTGCCAGCAGCAGCTCTCTGCTCACCACGCCAGGAGGAGGGTGTCCCCTGAGCTCCTCTGCTGTCCCTGCAGATTGCCAACATCCTCTACCTGGAGTCCCCAGTTGGTGTCGGCTTCTCGTATTCTGACGACAAGAAATACGCCACAAACGACACCGAGGCAAGTGCCCAGGGCTGCCGGGGGGGAACCCACCTCCTGCCCACACCAGGCTGGGCACTGGGGCCTGGCCCTGCTGCCTGACCCCTGCCCGGTCCTGCCCACAGGTTGCTCACAGCAACTACCTGGCACTGAAGGATTTCCTCCGGCTCTACCCTGAGTACGCCAAGAACGATCTGTTCCTCACCGGGGAGAGCTATGGGGGCATCTACATCCCCACGCTGGCCGAGTGGGTGATGCAGGACCCCAGCCTCAACCTGAAGGTGAGAGGCCGGGCTGTGCCAGGGCTGGGCAGGGGGCTCGGCACGGCCTCACCAGGGCTCTGGCAGCACCGGGGTGGGGCCGGCAGCGCAGCCTGTGAGTGGGGTGGGGGCAGCTCTGGCCCCTCAGCCTTTCATCTTCCCTGGGGCGCTGGCAGCTGCTGCTGGCGGATGTGTCTGTCCCTGCCAAGTGGGACCAGAGCAGGTCCTCAGGCACCCCCAGACCCTTCCTGTTCCCCCCGAGCAGTAAACAGACCCACATCTGCTTCCTGCCGCCCGCGGGGAGCTGGAACACAACCCGCTTGTTTTCTTCTTGCCTCCCAGGGCATCGCTGTGGGAAATGGCCTCTCCTCCTACGAGATCAACGACAACTCCCTCGTTTACTTTGCTTATTACCATGGCCTGCTGGGGACCGAGTAAGAGAAGGGGGGCACAGCTGGAGGCGGGGGCACAGCTGGAGGCGGGGCACAGCTGGAGGCAGTGCTGCCAATCGAGGCACTCCCCATGCGAGCAGGATGGGGACACGTTGTGGGATGGGGCTGGCGGGGTTGGTGGCATGTGGGACAAGGGAAGCTCCTGGCCTGAGCGGGGCCAGCAGCTGGGATGCAGAGGTGGCCCCTGGTCCTGGACAGCTCCTGTAGGCACAGAGGGCATCGACCAGAACCACGTGCCATGGGCAGGGAGCCTGCAGCGGGGCTGTGCCCATGGCCGCTGGCTTTGTGTGGGTGTTACCACCTTGGCAGCGTGGTCCCAGTGCTCTGGCTGTGCCCGCAGGCTGTGGCAGGACTTGCAGGCCTTCTGCTGCTCCCAGGGCAAGTGCAACTTCCATGACAACTCCAACCTGAACTGCACGCTCAAGGTGAGGGGAGCTGCAGCCCCCAGCCCATGCCCAGTGTCGGTGCCTGTGAGCAGCACCCACCTCCCTGCCTCTGGATGGGCCCTCGAGTGTCCCGCTGAGTCCCAAACCCTTCTTGTGGCTCATTGCAGATGGGAGAGATGATTCAGATTGTGGAGGAGTCTGGCCTCAACATCTACAACCTCTACGCCCCGTGCGATGGTGGAGTCCCTGGGAGCATGAGGTGAGAGTAGCCCCAGGGGAAAGGGGTCACTTTGTTTGCTGCCTGTGGGGTCCTGGCTGACAGGGGGATGTGCTGGCCTGTGCCAAGGGTCCTCTAAGACAGGTGGACAATGTCTGGCTGCCCCTTCCCCAGGAAGGGCCCTGAGACCCTGCTCCTCCAGAGCTTTCACCCTGTCTTTGTGCTCGTTTCGGCTGCAGGTATGAGGGTGATTATCTCATCACACATGACCTGGGCAACTCCTTCATCCGGATGCCACTGAGGTTCTCCTGGCGGCAGGTGAGCTCAGGTGCCCGTGCCACAGGGCTGCCAGTGTCCCTGCCCGGGCAGCAGAGGGACAGAGAACTGTGGGGAGCACCAGGTGCTGCTGTGACGGGGGCTCTGCTGTGACAGGGACTCTCTTATGACGGGGGCTCTCCTGTCTCTCCCCCAGAACCTGTTCCGGATGCCGGTGATTCGGAAGAAGGTCCGGATGGACCCGCCCTGCACCAACTCCACAGCCCCCAGGGTGTACCTGAACTCCCCGGAGGTGCGCAAGGCTCTCCACATCTCCCCCGACGCCCCCGACTGGGAGGTGTGCAGGTGAGGAGGCTCTGGGTGGGGAGGGACCGGCCCGGGCAGGAGCAGCTGCCTGACTCCAGCGCTTCCTCCGCAGCTTTGAGGTGAACCGCAGCTACAAGCGCCTCTACATGCAGATGAATGACCAGTACCTGAAGCTGCTGGGAGCCATGGTGCGTGTGGGGAGCCCACTGCGCCCCAACCCTGGCTCTGCTGAACCACCTGTGCCAAACCAGCTGCCCAGCACAACCCTCACCCTGCTTCTGCTCCACAGAAATACCGGATCCTGGTGTACAATGGGGACGTGGACATGGCCTGCAACTTCCTCGGGGACGAGTGGTTTGTGGACTCGCTTTGCCAGAAGGTAAGTGGGTGGAGTGGGGCCTGGGCCAGGTGGTCACCAGCTCTGGGCTGTGCCAGGCTGGCTGTGGCAAGAGCGTGGGCAGGGCTGTGGTGCTGAGGGTGCTGTGGCTGGTCCCAGGTGCAGGTGGCTCGACGACCCTGGCTTTACACTGAGCGAGGCGAGAACCAGATCGGGGGCTTTGTGAAGGAGTTCACTAACATTGCCTTCCTCACTGTCAAGGTAGGGCTGAGGGGCTCCAGGGAGAGGGGACGGAGCTGCCAGCTGTGGTGTGGGTGACACACCAGGGCTGCAGTCAGTGGGGCGGAGCTGTGGGCAGCCTGGGGCTGGCACTGACCTGGCACTGCCTGTTTACCACAGGGAGCCGGCCACATGGTGCCCACAGACCGGCCGCTCGCTGCCTTTACCATGTTCAGCCGCTTCATTAAGAATGAGCCTTATTAGGAGCCCTGGAGGCAGCGCCTGGCACCCTGGCTGCCCTGGCCACTTGCACGTCCTGCACAGCCCCTCCTCGCTGACACTCGGCTGTGCCCGGGCTCCCTGCACCACCACACCGGTCACTTCTGCAGCCAGAGGGGTCCCAGTGCCAGCCCCGGGCTCTGCCCAGCCTGGCAGGACGGGGCAGAAGGTGGTGGGTGTGGGCCTCAGAGTCGGGGGCTCTGTCCTTGCTGGGTGAGGAGTTGTGCCCCCACTGCAGCTGCCTCCTCGCCTGTGGGTTCCTGTCTCGCCTCTTCTCTGTCTGGGGTGGCTGCTACTTCCCTCCTGGGACGGGAGCAGCCCCAGCACTTCCCCACAGCCCCTCACACGCAGCCCTGGGCAGAGCTACACGGTTCACGTGGTAGCCGGGCACTGGGCACTGCTCTGCAGGAGCTCTTTGCTCCTCTCCAAACGGCTCCCATGTCTCATCCTGGTGAAGGAGGCTTGCCAAGAAGATGATCCCACCATCCACTCCCTGCCTGGGGCACGCAGTGCTTCTGGGAACTCACAATAAACTCTGAACAAGGTGGTTCTGTTCCTCCTTGCTCAACTCCTCTCACCCACTACTCTGCTCCCCTTGGGTTTGCTTCCTTCTGCTCTCAGACGAGCATCACTACAAGGACCCCAGCATGGTGGGGGCTTGAAGGGACCTCTGGAGATCATATCATCCAACCCCCAGCTCCAGCAGGCATTGTGTCTAGGTGCCTTTGGAATCTTTCCAGAGAAGGAGACTCCACAACCTCTCTGGGCAGCCTGGGCCAGGCTCCAACACCCTCACACCAAACAAGTTTCTCCTCCTGCTCAGATGGAATCTTCTGGGTTCCAGTTGGTGCCCGGTGCCCCTTGGCCTGTCCATGGGCACCACTGCCAAGAGTCTGGCCCCAGCCTCTTGCCCCCACCCTTTAGCTATTGATCAGCATTGATCAGATCCCCTCTTGAGTCTTCTCCAGCTCACCAGCCCCCGGGCTCTCAGCCTTTCCTGGGCACAGAGATGCTCCATTCCCCTCAGCATCTCCCCAGCCTCTGCTGGACTCTCTCCAGTAGCTCTTTGTCTCTCTCCTGGAGAGCCCAAAACTGGCCCCAGGCCTCCAGATGTGGCCTCACCAGGGCAGAGCAGAGTGGGAGGAGAACCTCCCTCGAACCCGCAGAGGCAAGCGTCAACGTGTCGTGCTGGGGAATTGGAGTCACTGAGGGCTGGAAATGAGCCACTGGCTGCATCTGCCTCCCCCGGGGGAGCAGCACCGTCTATCCCCTGCCCCCACACCTGGGCACATCCGAAGAACGAGGCCATGGGGTCAGAGTCGGGTGGTTTATTAGTGTGAAGAGGGGGTGCAGCAGGGGTTCCCAGAGCCACCCTCTCCACCTTGCTGCTACCCCCAGGCACAGCGCCCTGCGGGACGTGCCCCCAGTACCAGGGGAGCTGCCGCCTACCTACAGTCTACGGGTCCAGCCCGGGATCTGCCCTTGGTCCGGGAGCATGGGGGTAGAGGAGCTAGAGCTGGGGGGGGTCCGTGCTGGGCTCTGGCTGGGAGCTGGTGGGGCCGGGGGCCGTGGGCACTGGGCGGTATTTCTCAATCACCTCCCGCAGCCCCTTGGAGAAGTGGAGATCGGCTCCCACCGTGAGGAATCCCTGCGAGGAGGAGGAGGAGGGTGAGCGTGAGGCTGGGTATGTCTGTGCCCTGCCCCAGTGGGACACGGTCCCTGTGCCCCTGCGGGGGCCTGGCCGACCCTGTCCTGCCACGTACCGCGTGGTTAGTGACCACCTCCCTGGTGAAGTCCATGCCCTCTGGCAGCGGGATCTGCACCCCCTTTTTAGTCCTCTCTGTGGGCATGGAGAGACAGAGTGATGCAGAGCCCCGCTGTGCCCTGCCCTGTGCCCGGCAGTGCCCAGGCAGCGCTGGTACCTACCGTTAATGATGGGCATGATGGTCAGCTGCAGCAGGGTCTTCAGTGGGGTCTGCAGCGAGAACAGCTGTGGAGAGAGAAGTGAGGGTGACGTGGCAGCAACAGCCGCAGACCTGCCTGGACTGGGCATGCCTGCGCTTGGCACGGGGTGAGCGAGAAGGGGTGTTGGGGGCTGTGCAGCCCTCTCTGCGGGTGAGGTGAGACCCCAGGCTGGCACAGGGAATCTCACAGGCCCACTCACCGCCAGCGACTCCAGCGCCGACTGCTTGGAGTAGATGCGGAACCTGCGGGAGAGAAAGCGTGAGCTGGGCACCAAGGGGACCTCCCTGCGCGCCCCTGGCACAGGCCATACCGGCGCAGGTCCAGCTGCACGCGCAGCGCCTTCCCTTGCAGGAACACCTTGGCACTCAGCTTGGTTTCCTGGGGAGAGAGGGGCTCAACTGCAGCCCTGCCATGCCTGCTGTGGGCACCTGGCCAGGCTGGTGGCTGCTCTTGCCACCCTATCCACCAAGGTGGCTGCACGGGGAGCCCCGGCTACCGGCCCCCCTCCTGACCACCCCCCCTCACCACGGCCATGCTGGAGAGCTGGACGACAGGACGGTCGGGTGGCACCAGCGAGATGTTGAGGAAGGCAGAGACGGAGACGGAGGTGCCCGAGGGTTTGATGACGCAGCGGGGGGGAGCCGACACCTGCAGCACCAGCCGCAGCGGAGCGTCCACAGCGGGGCTCTGAGGAGAGCAGGTGAGTGGGGGGCAAGGAGCCGGGCAGGGCTCTGCACTGCCCCGGGGGCTCGCCCGTCCCTCCTGCCCTGGCCACGTGCTCCCCTCACCAGCATGAAGATGGTCCCGAAGAAAGTGGCTCTCAGCAAAACCTCTAGGTCCTTGGGCACCTGCAGGGAGAACAAACCACGGAGAGGTAAGTGAGCGGGTGCTGTTGATCCCATCGGAGCTGTTCCCTGGATGGCTCCAGCCCCTGCCCGCAGAGCTGCTGGCACATGGCCGGGCAGCCTGGCACTGGGTACCTTCTCCCCCTGGAGCTCGATGGTCAGCACGCCCGCCTGGAAGTACGAGTGCATGGCCGAGTCAAAGAAGTACTCGGAGAAGGCGACATAGACCATGCGCTCGGTCTCCTTGATCACCGGCTCCACTGCATGGTTCTCCAGCTCCTCGTCCTCTCTTGCACGGTGGAAGAACATGCCCTGAGCAGAAAGCAGGAGAGGTTTCTGCAGCTGTTCACAGCCCACCCTGCTCTCTCCGTGGTGCCCAGCATGCAGGCTGGCACAGCCACTCCCACGGGGAGAGCAGGAGAGCCAGCGGGGCAGGATCTTGTGTTCACCTTGAAGTCCAGGTCAAGGGTGTCCGTAGAGACGATGGGATCCCGCAGGAGGGAATAGTCAATCCCGATGTGCTCATCCACGTAGTTCCTCACTGCCAAGGAAGAGCTGCTGTGGTACCCAGGCCTTTCTGGCAGCACGATGCCCAGCACTGGCAGGGAGCAGGGTCGGGGCCCTGCCTGCAGGGCACTCACCTGGCACTGTGTCCAGCAGGGAGTTCAGCAGCACCAGGCTGGCGTGCTCCAGGGATGGGCAGATCTGAAAGGCAAGGAGCTGGGCTAAGAGGGACATCGCTCCCGGGTCCAGATGAGGACCCAGCCCTTCCTCCAGCCCCTCTGGGGTTGCTCCAGGCTCCCCATCTCCACTGCCTGTCTGCCCCTCAGCCCTACCTGCTGGCTGAGGAGAAAGCGCATCCCGGTGACGACGAAGGTGCCCAGGAACTCATAGACCTTCCTGTGGGACACAACAGCAGCTCTGCAGCCACCTGCCCTTCTCTGTGGCTCCTGCCCTGATCCCCCTTCCCCATGCGAGCACATAGCCTGGGCTGGGGGAGGCCCAGGGTGCCAAGAGGAGGGCGGGGAGCCGGGCACGGGTGCAGGGACAGGGTGTACCTGAGCGTGCCTGAGAAGCCCGCGTGCATCTTGGCAATGGAGGCGTTGCAGGTGACGTTGGAGATCTTCAGGCGCCCGGCCTGGTCCTTGGACAGCTGCAGCACAGTGTGGATGTGGACACCGTCCGCGGAGGCGTTGACGGACCCAATGTCGTAGCTGTAAGTGAGGACAGCAGATGAGAGGAGCACACGGCGCCCACCAGCCACAGGCACCCGTGGCAGAGGTGGTGGCCCAGCCTCGGGGTGCCCATGCCCAGGGAGCGGGAGGCAGCTCACAAGAACCAGTAGAGCAGCTGCCTGCGGAACCGGAGACTGATGGACGCGTTGTTGATGTTGAAGACGAGGTGCTGCTGAGGCTGGAAGTGCAGGTCAGAAAATGCCAGCTGCAGGTCCACCACCTTGACCCTGCAGAGGATGGGACGGAGATGGTCGGATGGATGGACAGACAGACACAGGGAGGTGTGTGCATGGGGAGGGGCAGCACTCACTGGCTGATGTTGTAGTGGAACTGCCCGTCCTTCCCGTGCAGGTCCGACACCGTGATGTTCTGCAGCTCCTGCTCCACGAAGCGCAGCCCCTCCTGCTTCACTACAAAGCAGAGTGAGCCTGGGCTGGCCATGGCCAGGCTGTGCCACCCCCCAGCACCATCGCCCTGGTCCCCAGCTCCCCTTCAGCTGCTCCACGGGCAGTGTGAGTGTTCTGGCCAACAGCCTCACCCAGGGGCAGACCCCAGAGTGCCACCCTGCCCCTTGGCCAAGCTCTGGGAGCAGGGTCTCGTCTGGCCCCTTACCCAGCTCCAGCCCCTTGGAGGTGATCCGGATCTTGCAGCCAGGGGGGCTCTGTGAGGCCATCGCCAGCCAGGATAGCAGGAGGAGGAGAAGGAGGCCACTGCTGGCAGCCATCTCACACCTGGGCAGAGAGCGGGGTCAGCAGAGAGCGGGGTCAGCAGGGGCTGGCCCGGAGGGTACACTGGGGACACTTGGAGAGGGAGGTGGCCACTGCCCAACCTGCCCACAGCCTCGGGGAGCACCCCACAGCTCCCCACACCCCAAAATCCCCTGACACTGCCCAGGTCCTCATCACCTGAACCCAGGCTCAGCCCTCACCCTTGGGTTCCCACACCCCCAGTGCGGACCCTCTGGGGTGCCTGAGGGGACCCTCACGTCCCATCCTGTCCCAAACACACTCAGACCCCAAAACTTCGTGGCCAGGTACAAGCCTGTGTGTGCTGCTGCAGCGGGACCCCAGCACCCCATGGGGGAGGGATTCCTCTCCCGTGGGGCCCCCCCATTCCTCCCAGCCCCCACAGAGATGTGCTGCCTGCCCACACTGAAGCTGGATCTGGAGCCTGCCCATCCCACAGCCCTCCCTGCCAGGCTGGGCTCCCCCTGGGGCCGCCATCCTGCCCCTCACCCGGGGTTTGCCCACGCATTCCGGCCCCGGTACTCACAGCGAGACTCGTCCTGGCGTGGGGAAGCTGAATCACATGAAGGGAAGGAGGGAGGGAGGGAGAACACCAGTAGCTTCGGGAGTTTCTCTTGAGCTGGCGGAGGTTCCCCTGCCTTTATATATCCCACCAGCTGCCACTCCTTGTGAGCCCACAGCTGGGAGGAGACATGGGACGGACAGGACGGGACGGGATGGGACAGGAGGGTGCAGGTCCCCGTCACGCCGAGCCATGGCCACCCGCCAGCACGGGCAGGGACATGGGGGCCGCTCCAGTCTCCCCCCACTGCCCCCAGGGGCAGACGTGCAAATGGGGGCCAAGGGGTTGGGCAGCCCCCCTCAATCTGTTATGAAGCCGGTATCAAGCTCCCCCGTCGCCCTCTGCCAACTCCAGCTCTGCCCAGCGGGGTCTGTGCCCAACACCAGCCCCATGGCCCTGCACTGGGGTGCCAAGGGAGGCTTCGTGCCCATCTGTGATGTGAGCCCCTGGCAGAGAAGCTGCTGGACCCCCAGTGCTGCTCCAGCAGCCACCAACACAACCTGGGCAGCTTGGGGGCTGCAGGACGTGCCCCTGCCCAGCTCTGCCCAGCTTGCCACTGGCAGCCTGGCAGGCACCGGAGCTGCTGAAGCGGCCCCAGCAGTGCCCACGCTGCCACCCTGTTCCATCCCACCCCACAACCCTTGGGATGGAGAGGATGGGAACCTCCTCGGGCCCAGGGGCTGCCCCTGCCCTTGCCACCACTTCGGCCTCTTGATCCCCTCACTCCGAGGATGGGGGCAACGCAGCCCCTCTCCCCGTGCCAATGAGGAGCTGTTCAGAGCCGGGGCCCAGCAGAGCCGGGCTGCACAAGGCTGGCGTGCCAGAGTGGGAGCCTCGGTGCTTACACAGCACTTATCCTCCAGAACTGCTTGGCCAGCATTAACTCGTTAAACTGACCCCGGTGCCCTCGGAGCAGAGGGCAGGACTCAAAGCGAGCAGGTCGGGGGCTGCCTGGGGAGATGGAAGCCCCTCAGGGAGCTGGGACAGAGGCAAAGGGCAGGAAAGGGCCCCGTGGGTGGGGGTGACGGCCCCGTGGCCTCCTGCAGCCCCTTCAGAGACTGGCTCAGCAGGGACAGGGCACAGTCAGGTCATGGCTGACCTGACCCCACCCCGTCCTCCAGCATCCCTCTGGCACTGGGCACAGGCTGCTCCTGCCATGCTGCGGGTCCTGCGGCTCCGGGATCCCTCTCATACCACAGGCAGCAGGGCCACGGCTCCTCCGGGATCCAGGCGGTGCAGCCAGTGGGCTCTGAGGAAACAGTGAAGTGGGAGCCTCAGCTGCTCTGAGACCTGAACTTGTGGGCCAAATTCACACTGAAACGAGTGCGTGTGTGGAGCTGCTACCAGAAGGATCCTACAGACACTTATGGGGCAGGGATCAGCCCTCAACTGGGCGCTGGGGAGGCTACCCCTTAAATTCTGGGGTCAGTTTTGGGCCACTCAGCCCAAGAAGGACCTTGAGGGGCTGGAGTATGTCCAGAGAAGGGCAACGAAGCTGGGGAAGCAGGAGTGTGGTGAGGAGCAGCTGAGGGAGCTGGGGGTGTTGAGCCTGGAGCAAAGGAGGCTCAGGGGAGACCTTCTGGCTCTGCACAACTCCCTGAGAGGAGGTTGGGAGTTGGGTGGGGTCGGGCTCTTCTCCCAAGGAACAAGAGACAGGACAAGAGGAACTGGCCTCAAGCTGTGCCAGAGGTTGGAGCTGAGGAACAATTTCTTGCTGTGCAGGGCTGTGCCAGGCTGGGCAGGGCAGTGGTGGAGTCCCCACCCCTGGAGGGGTTTCCAGGCGTGGAGATGTGGTGCTGAGGGCCAGGGGTTAGTGGTGCCCTGGCAGGGATGGGGAATGGGTGGACTCCATGATCTTAAAGGGCTCTTCCACCCTAAGCCGCTCTGTGGCTCCTGCCGCAGGCCCCGGGCAGCAGTACCGCTGGGGAGCCTCGGCAGGAGCGGAGGAAGCCCCGCTGCGGGCACCCAGCGGAGCCGCTGCCGCCGCCGCCGCCCGCCCCGCCCCGGCGCCGCCGCACTTCAAAGGCCCCTTTGGTGGGACCGCGCCCTGCCTGTGACGGGAACCGCCCGCGGCGGGCAGGGCAGGGCTGGCCCGCCCCGCAATGACAGGGTGGGGGGCCCGAAATAGCGGCGGCGGGGCCCGCCAGGGGACGGAGCGCGGCTGAGCCCAGAGCGGGGCCGAACCCAGAATGCTGCCGAGCCCACCCCGGGGCCATGCCCACACCAGGGCCATGCCCGCCCCGGGGCCGAGCCGGGACAGAATCCAAGCCCTCCCCGGGGCCTTGCCCACCGCAGGACGGAGCCCTCCCCGGGGCTGAGCCCAGAGCGGGGCGGGGCGCGCCACGCCCAAGATGGCGCCGGGCGAGGCGGAGNGAAGGGAAGGAGGGAGGGAGGGAGAACACCAGTAGCTTCGGGAGTTTCTCTTGAGCTGGCGGAGGTTCCCCTGCCTTTATATATCCCACCAGCTGCCACTCCTTGTGAGCCCACAGCTGGGAGGAGACATGGGACGGACAGGACGGGACGGGATGGGACAGGAGGGTGCAGGTCCCCGTCACGCCGAGCCATGGCCACCCGCCAGCACGGGCAGGGACATGGGGGCCGCTCCAGTCTCCCCCCACTGCCCCCAGGGGCAGACGTGCAAATGGGGGCCAAGGGGTTGGGCAGCCCCCCTCAATCTGTTATGAAGCCGGTATCAAGCTCCCCCGTCGCCCTCTGCCAACTCCAGCTCTGCCCAGCGGGGTCTGTGCCCAACACCAGCCCCATGGCCCTGCACTGGGGTGCCAAGGGAGGCTTCGTGCCCATCTGTGATGTGAGCCCCTGGCAGAGAAGCTGCTGGACCCCCAGTGCTGCTCCAGCAGCCACCAACACAACCTGGGCAGCTTGGGGGCTGCAGGACGTGCCCCTGCCCAGCTCTGCCCAGCTTGCCACTGGCAGCCTGGCAGGCACCGGAGCTGCTGAAGCGGCCCCAGCAGTGCCCACGCTGCCACCCTGTTCCATCCCACCCCACAACCCTTGGGATGGAGAGGATGGGAACCTCCTCGGGCCCAGGGGCTGCCCCTGCCCTTGCCACCACTTCGGCCTCTTGATCCCCTCACTCCGAGGATGGGGGCAACGCAGCCCCTCTCCCCGTGCCAATGAGGAGCTGTTCAGAGCCGGGGCCCAGCAGAGCCGGGCTGCACAAGGCTGGCGTGCCAGAGTGGGAGCCTCGGTGCTTACACAGCACTTATCCTCCAGAACTGCTTGGCCAGCATTAACTCGTTAAACTGACCCCGGTGCCCTCGGAGCAGAGGGCAGGACTCAAAGCGAGCAGGTCGGGGGCTGCCTGGGGAGATGGAAGCCCCTCAGGGAGCTGGGACAGAGGCAAAGGGCAGGAAAGGGCCCCGTGGGTGGGGGTGACGGCCCCGTGGCCTCCTGCAGCCCCTTCAGAGACTGGCTCAGCAGGGACAGGGCACAGTCAGGTCATGGCTGACCTGACCCCACCCCGTCCTCCAGCATCCCTCTGGCACTGGGCACAGGCTGCTCCTGCCATGCTGCGGGTCCTGCGGCTCCGGGATCCCTCTCATACCACAGGCAGCAGGGCCACGGCTCCTCCGGGATCCAGGCGGTGCAGCCAGTGGGCTCTGAGGAAACAGTGAAGTGGGAGCCTCAGCTGCTCTGAGACCTGAACTTGTGGGCCAAATTCACACTGAAATGAGTGCGTGTGTGGAGCTGCTACCAGAAGGATCCTACAGACACTTATGGGGCAGGGATCAGCCCTCAACTGGGCGCTGGGGAGGCTACCCCTTAAATTCTGGGGTCAGTTTTGGGCCACTCAGCCCAAGAAGGACCTTGAGGGGCTGGAGTATGTCCAGAGAAGGGCAACGAAGCTGGGGAAGCAGGAGTGTGGTGAGGAGCAGCTGAGGGAGCTGGGGGTGTTGAGCCTGGAGCAAAGGAGGCTCAGGGGAGACCTTCTGGCTCTGCACAACTCCCTGAGAGGAGGTTGGGAGTTGGGTGGGGTCGGGCTCTTCTCCCAAGGAACAAGAGACAGGACAAGAGGAACTGGCCTCAAGCTGTGCCAGAGGTTGGAGCTGAGGAACAATTTCTTGCTGTGCAGGGCTGTGCCAGGCTGGGCAGGGCAGTGGTGGAGTCCCCACCCCTGGAGGGGTTTCCAGGCGTGGAGATGTGGTGCTGAGGGCCAGGGGTTAGTGGTGCCCTGGCAGGGATGGGGAATGGGTGGACTCCATGATCTTAAAGGGCTCTTCCACCCTAAGCCGCTCTGTGGCTCCTGCCGCAGGCCCCGGGCAGCAGTACCGCTGGGGAGCCTCGGCAGGAGCGGAGGAAGCCCCGCTGCGGGCACCCAGCGGAGCCGCTGCCGCCGCCGCCGCCCGCCCCGCCCCGGCGCCGCCGCACTTCAAAGGCCCCTTTGGTGGGACCGCGCCCTGCCTGTGACGGGAACCGCCCGCGGCGGGCAGGGCAGGGCTGGCCCGGCCCGCAATGACAGGGTGGGTGGCCCGAAATAGCGGCG
>VYZX01021088.1:249512-260196 GCA_013401335.1 Brachypteracias leptosomus | reverse complement strand
CGCTGCCCAGCCCGGGCGCCCCCGCGGCCCGCCCCGGTGTGCCGTCCCCGGCAGCGCCCGGCCCGGGGCCGAGCCGGCCCTCCTTCCCCGAGCTCGGGCCCCTGGAGCACGCTGGCCCTGGGAAGCCGCTGCCCGCCGAGCGCCGGGAGATGCTCCCCAAGGCGGAGTCCAGCGACCACATCTCGGCCTGGGCAGGCTCCTCGCCCAGGGCCGCCGGGCTGCCCAAAGCCGTCTCCAGCGAGTTCATCGCCGGCGGGCGGGCGGGTCTGACCAAGCCTGCAGCTCTCGCCAAGCCGGAGCCGGACGAGCTCTCCCTCTTTGGGAGGTCCCTCGGCCTGCCAAGCCCCAGCGACTCCGGCGACGCGCTCCTCGGCTGCTCGGGAAAGGGCCCGGAGAACAGCTCGTTCCGGTGAGCAGGTGCTGCTGCGGGCAGAGCAGGGGGAGCGGTGCCGGGCCGGTGCTGCCCTCGCTGGGAAGGAGCGAGCGAAGCCTCCTGGAGGCAGATTGGCCCCTTTCCTCCTGACGCGGATGGTAGTCAGCTAGAGGAGACTTGGGGTGAGGGGCTGTGGACAAGCAGGTTTCTCTGGGGGTTGGGGGATGCCCAGTGCCCACTATCCATGCAGGCAGTTCAGGGCAGCGGGTGTCGCATGGGGTGGCATGTCAGGGACGTAGGTTGTGGAGCAGCTGCCATCTGCCTCCGCTGTCCCCAAGCTCTGGAAGTGATGTGGTGCCCCCCTCCCTTGCTGTTGAGATGTGCCCCCCGTGACTGAGACTCATCCTCATGCACTGGGAGAGCCTGGGGGCCGCTGGCGTGTGTTGCGTAGCGGCACTAATGTGTTGTGACTGATGGTGGCTTTGCACTGGTGAGGAAGGACGCTGCTGCGGGGCTGGCAATGCTGCTGTCACACGAGGCCCTGGCCTTTGGAGCTGTCTCTGCTCTGGGACCGAGTCTAGGGGCTGAGATCCGGGTCCTTTTCCCTGGGAGATGCGTGATTCCTGGGGAAGGGAGGGGAAGTGTTCTGGGAGCACCCTGTCTTGCAGGCTGCCTGCTGTGCCAGCCTGCCTGTGCCAATCAGTGGTGATGAAAATCTGGGCTATTTGTGCTGGTTTCTGGAATTTCACTGGGGCTGGGGTAACAGCAGGGATGGCCATGCACCAAGGTGGGTGAATTTTGAGGCAAGGATCCTTTTCCCTCAAGGACCTGGTGTGTGTGCCCTGGCTAAGTTTCAGCTGTGGTCACTTCTGTTGTAGGCAGACAGATTCCATGGTGGAGCTGAGGGCTGAAGGGGGGAACACGCATGGCAATTAACACCTCTGAGCCCCAGTGTTAGTCTGTTCTTCCTTTGTCCTCCCAAGCATCACTGTGGTCACCTGGAATGTGGGCACAGCCATGCCCCCGAGTGATGTGACATCCCTGCTGCACCTCAACACAGGCGAGACAAATGATGCAGACATGATCGCCATTGGGTAAGAGGGTCCCTTTCTGGGGGATCCCCATAGCCCTGGGGGGTGGGGAAGGGAAGAGCTGCAGCCCCAGTCTCCCCAAGGCATGGTGAGCAGGGGGGAGTGCGCATGGCAAGCAGTAAAATATCAGAAAAGGTGATGGAGAAGCAGCTCCTAGTAAAGTAGGAGTGCTGAGAGGAACTGAAACCCTTGAATCTCAAGTATCCCTGAACCTGGAAGAGCCTGAAGTTGGCCTTTGCAGTGCTGGGCCTTGGAATAGAGCTGCTCTCACTGTGAGCCCTGGCAGTCCTGCGGTCAGATCTGCATGTAACTCTCCTGCTGGAGTTCTCTAGGACTCCTCTAGGAGTGTTCTCCTCGTATCAACTTTTGCCCATGGTATGCAGGCCTCAAGGGCACAGATCTGCTGTTTTCTAACAGCTGGATTGGCTCTGTGCCCCTGGCAACGCTTAACTGCTGGCACGGCAGCACCACATGGGTGTCATAAAGCTTTATTGCTGTGGCTAGTGAGGCAGGCTCTGCTAGAGTCTAAGGGCAAACTGGTCCCTCAGGGTTTGCTGTGGTGGTTGTGGATTCCTGTGAAGAGCAGGGACATGGTGCCTTTACACAGGGAGTGAGAAGCAGCCTCTGTCGGTGGGCATGAGGTGGAAGAGCTGAATCTGCTTCCAGGAAGCTCCCCTGGTGCTCCTTGCCCCAGGGAGAGCAGTGCAAGGCTGAGGCTGCTGGAGCTCTGATCCTGTGTTGGACTCAGTCTCCTGGTGCCCTTGGCCTTGCAATCAATGGGATTGGGCTGTGGAGGTCGACCTGAGCCTGGATGGATGGGGTAGGGGGTGTAGGTGACAGCAGGAGGACTTGCTGGGACTGTGTCCTAGCTGGGGCAGGGTGTCCTGCTGCTCCTCACCTCCAGGGCACCTCTGCTTGGCCATGTCCTTCCTCTGACCTGTGTCTTTGTACCCCGAGCACTTGGTATTTTGGGGCAAGACATTTCCTGATCTTGCCATGCTCTGTGGATGTTCTCCTTCCCTTTCTTCTCTAATTGCGGAGCCAGGAGGAGCACTATTAACCTTCTGTTTGCTGCTGCTCCAAGCTTGGTGGCTAGGATGCATCTGGACACCCTGTGCTGAAGTACTGGTGAGACTTGGCTTCTCTGTAGACACCAATGCAGCTGAGATATGTCCCGTAAGACCCTCTTGCACCTAGAGATAGACTTTAGACTGCTGCTCAGCCCTGTGCAGCTGAACTGCTCCTGCTTTGACAAGGGCCAAGGTCTTGTGGGTTCAGGGCCACTTGTGCCTTTGGCCAGCACATGGCCCAGCATCGCTGGAGCAAGGACACGGCTGGTTTGTGCTCTAAACCTGGGGTCCCCTTCCTGCACTGGCCCCGCTCCCTAGCACTGTGCTTTGGCACCTCTTCCAAGGAGCTCTTGCTGCCTGGGGTGCAGACACCTTCCTGGTGTGGCTGAGGGACCTGTCCCTTCCCAGGCTGCAGGAGGTGAACTCTAAGATAAACAAGCGCCTGAAGGATGCCCTCTTCACAGATCAGTGGAGCGAGCTCTTCATGGATGTGCTGAGCCCCTTTCACTTCATCCTGGTAAGGAGGTCCCAAAGAGGCTGGGCAGCTGGTGTTCTCTCCCTGCCAGGCAGGTGGATCATGGGAAGGGAGAGATGGGCTGCAGGAATGGAACAGGGAGGTGTGGTGGGAGAGCCAGCTGGAGGGCCAGACTGCTGAAGAAACAGCCTGCAGCCACCCAAGCAGCATGCAGGGACTGACCTGAAACCCTCAGTGCATCTTGCCAATGTTCTATCTAGCTTGTGTTCCTTTTCCGGTGCCTTAGGCCTTCCCTGTGGTGCTTTGGGGTCTCTTCTTGTTGCCTGCTGGATTGCACCAGCATGAGGGAGTGGATGTGGGAACCAGCCTGTGGGTCCTGGGGGCACGTTCAGCTTCCCAGAGTGTACATGAGTCTTGGCATTGCTGGGCTTGTTTTGGTTGTTACTATGGAGGAGTGGGTGCATGGATCTCTGAACTAAATGTGCTGTTAGTCATCTGCAAGATGGGGACATGCAAAGGGTGGAGGTGCTGCCCCATGACCTGGAGGTGGGGGAAGCTGTCCCTGCCCCTGTGGGCTCTGCTGCCTACCATCCTGCTTCACCCCCTGCTCCTATTCCAGGTCAGCACGGTGCGGATGCAAGGGGTGATCCTTCTGGTGTTTGCCAAGTACTACCACCTCCCCTTCCTGCAGGACATACAAACGGACTGCACCAGGACAGGGCTGGGAGGCTACTGGGTGAGTGTGGCCCCGGGGGAGTTGGCAAGGGACTGGCTTCTCAGGGAGTCACGGGATCCTCTTGGTGCAGGGCAACAAGGGTGGGGTGAGCGTTCGTCTTGCCATCTTCGGCCACATGGTCTGCTTCCTGAACTGCCACCTGCCAGCACACCTGGAGAAGGCGGAGCAGCGCAAGGAGGACTTTGCCACCATACTGCACATGCAGCAGTTTGAGGGGCGTGTGGCCAACGGCATCCTGGACCATGAGTGCGTACCCCACCACTTTGCTCCCCAGTCTGGGCCAGGGCTCTAGTGCCAGCCCCCATCCTTGACCCCCTCCAGATAGGGTCTGGGGTCTCTCCCCTGAATCCCAGCACAGCCTGCAGAGCTGCAAAATTGTCCTGTGGCCCAGTGGGGACCCAGCATGGTGAGGTAGGTGTTAAGAGGGGGTCCTTGGTCTCCCCTGGGGCACTTCCAGGCCTGGTGCAGCTCCTGCTCTACTGGTGGTGTTGGGGTTTAGGACTGATTAGGTGGAGGGCCTGGCTCTGCCTCAGTGTCTCAGCTGCACAGTCTGACCCTGGTAGGCACCTCACTGTGGAAACTTCCACCCTCCCTTTCTGCCCAGGGGAGTCAGGACCATTTGGTTAATGGTGGTTGGCCCTACCTGAGGGATCTCGGCAGGGCTGGTGGCTAGCCAAGCAGTTGGCCAAGTGATGATGTGCACTGGTGCTCCCCAGAGCACAGGCGCTGAGGGCTGAGGCTGCCCCAGGCTGAGGACTCTTCCCTGCGCTGTGCTGCCTGACTCTGGCACCCTTGGCCCTGCCAGCCTGTCACCCTCCTTCCCACCCACAGCCTTGTGTTCTGGTTTGGGGACCTCAACTTCCGCATCGAGAGCCTGGACATCCGCTTTGTGAAGTACGCCATCGACCACAACATCCTCAGCCAGCTCTGGGAGAAGGACCAGGTGAGGGCTGAGTGTGCTGCTGGGCCCCCATGGCTCTTGGCCAGAACTGCCCATGCAGCTGTGGGACAGGACATGTCCTCCTGTTGCCCATGGGGCACAAGGGGCCCTGGTTCCCCTGTCTTCTGTGGGGAAGGGGCAACTCAGTCCCAGAATGGTCTTTATCAGAGCTGGGCACACACATCCTTGATCAGTGTGCTAGGAAGAACTGGGGGCATTGGGTCTACGGGCTTGCTGCTCGCATGGCATGGACAGACCCCAAGATCTGTATGGGGCTGGCAGCAGTGGGGCAGGGATAACTGTGCTGGGTGTTGAGAAGTCTTGGGGGCTTGCAGAGGGGTCTGGACATGGGGAATGCTCCTTGATTTGCTCTTTCTTACAGCTGAACATTGCCAAGAGCACCTGGCCTGTCCTCAGCGGCTTTCAGGAGGGACCCTTGAACTTCCCACCCACCTTCAAGTTTGATGTGGGCACCAACAAGTATGACAGCAGGTAGGAGAGCAGAGCTTAGGTGTGTGTGCTGGGCCTGGGGGAGGGTGGCATAGCTGAGAGATATAGGAGTGGTGGGGTTCAGAGCCAGGGTGGGCACTGATGCTGGTAGGGCAGGAGCTGATGGATGGGCAAGCCATGCGGGGCAGGCATGGGCTGGACTGGGGATGGCAGGCTGGACTGGGGATGGCAGGCTGGGACACAACTGTTGTGCTGGTGCCAGCGCAGGCCTGTCCCTGCAGCTGCACTGAGACTAGCTGCATCCCCTGCCCACCGTGCTGTAGTGCTGGGGGAGGCAGTTTGGGCTGGAGCCTGCTGCTCCCTGCCAGGCGAGAGATGCCCCCTCTGTGCCCCGCAGTGCCAAGAAGCGAAAACCCGCCTGGACCGACCGCATCCTCTGGAAGATCAAGTCTCCCAGCGTTGGGCTGGGGGTGGGTGGGCGCCGGCCCAGCCGGGAGGTCCTCTCTGTGAGCCAGCTCTGCTACTGCAGCCACATGGAGTACACCATCAGTGACCACAAGCCGGTTGCTGCCATCTTTGCAGTGCAAGTGAGCACCATCCAGGGCTGCTGGGCACATGGGCAGGAGATGCAGGGCTGAGGTGCCCAGCTGGGGTGTGCAGCGTATGGTGGGGGGTGTGGGACTTGTTTTAGTCCTGTTTGGCAAGCTCGTCTGCCTTGCCAGTGTAGCTGGGGGCTGCTGTTGGTGTATGCATGAGGGCCCAGCCCTAGATGGGTGCCCTGGGTAGCAGGTGCATGCCCTTGCTCACCACATACATGTCTCTGACAGTTTGCTTCCAAGGCAGACAAGCCTCTGGTTGAGATTAATGTGGCTGACGAGTGGAGCAGGCCTGAGCAAGCAGTTGTCAGGTACAAGATGGCTGTTGGCTTCCACCGGAGCTCCTGGGACTGGATAGGACTCTACCGGGTAGGGGCTTGGTGGCTGCTGGGGCTGGAGGGACTGGGGAGCACTGCATAGTACTGCGAGGTCCCTCCTGAGCAACCCCCACCAGTGGACACAGCTGCATGGCATGGACCTGTGCTCTGTGCTCTCCCTCCCCTGGGAAGCCCTGGCACTTAGCAGCAGGATCTGGCCCTGCTTCAGGAGGCTTGGATCCAGCAGTTCCCTCTTCCAGCTTCTCTGTGGGCCCTGCAGGAGCCAAAGCCCGGCCCTGCTGGGGGCCAGGGCACTGTTGTGTGGGTGGGAGGGGGGAGCTGAAGCTGGGCAAGGGCAATGATATGGAGTAGGGCTGCTGTTCCCTCACTCACCCGTGTTCTCCTGTGTGCACACGCCCAGGTGGGCTTTCGGCACCCTAAAGACTATGTGTCCTATGTCTGGGCCAGGAGTGATGATGGAGAGCGCTGCCTGGAGAAGCAGCTGTGTGCACAGGTGAGTGGGGCCCTGCTGTCTCACTGGGCATGTGTGCCCTGTCATGGTGGGGACAGGGTCCCCTTTGTGTGCCCTGGTGGGGCAGGAGGGCACCTTCTTACTGCTTTGTGCTGAGCCTTGGGCAGATCTACTGTGCCGGCATTGGAAATTTCTGCTCTCAGTTGGGACTCGAGGCGCCCCTGTGCCTAGCCCTGGTGCCCACCAGCTGTCTCTGGGCTGCAGGTGATGTTCTCAGAGGAAGCACTGCCCAAGGGGAAGGGCGAGTACATCCTTGGATACTACAGCAACACCTCCAGCAGCATTGCGGGCATGACTGAGCCCTTCCAGGTCAGCATGGCCAAGAGGCAAGGGTTGAGGGGCTGAGGGAGGTGGGGGGGGGTATGTGGCTGGAGGTGGCCAGCTGCTGTGGTGCTCCATGGCCACTGTGAGGATCAGCCAGCAGTGCTGATGCAGGGGTGCAGATCTCCCTGCCCAGGTCAGAGGAGGGCAGCAGCCCCACGGACAGCTCAGGCAGCAGCTCAGAAGAGGATGACAGCACCCTTGTCCTGCTGGCCCCCAAATCCCGCAGCCCCAGCCCAGGCAAGATGAAACAGCACCGGAGCCGAAGCCCCAGCCTGGCCAAGTTCCAGGGCCTCATCCTGCGCCCTTCAAGCCGGGACAGGGATATGAGCCGCAGCCCCTCCCCCCAGAGCCGCCGTGGCCTCCCTGGGGACATCCCTGCCATCCACCTGCCCCAGGAGGAGCTGGGCCGCTGTGGAGCCAAAGACAAGGAGCCTGGGCGAGCAGCCGACAGCCTGGAGGGCAGCTCCTTCTACCAGACTGTGTGGGAGCAGGGGCGGCCCCGGCGTGTCTCTGCCGACAACCCCCTGGCCAGGGCCGACCCCAGGAACCTGGGCCTGCTGCCTGCGCTGCGCCTGGAGATGATTGAGCAGGCCCTGGGCCGGCGAAGGGAGAGCACAGAGCAGGACTACCCCTGCCGCAGGATGAGCCCCACCAGCCCCCCGGGCTGCAGCACCAGCCCCAAGGAGGGGAGCAGCCCCCAGGAGCTGGACAGCCATAGCTATACCATGGGCCACTGAGGCCGTGGCCCCCACCTCCTCCCTGTAGCGTGCTTGCTGTGTGCTTTCCTCTGCCATCTTCCTGCCGAGCTGTCCCTCTCCCTTATTTATTGCCATGATTCCTCTCCTGTATTGTGTGCCTCTAATAGGCAGGAGCCTGCCCCTGCCCTGGGCCTGCTATAGGGGCTGGGAGGTGGCGCAGGGGGAGGGGTAAGGCTGGTCTAGCACAGGGGAGCCCCCTCATGAAAGCCAGAGCACAAACCCCTTCAGTTGTATGGGAGGAGTACCTGGCCTCACACCTGGGGTGGGACAGGGGGCCAGGGCAGGGCTCTGGCAGCAATGGTGATGGGCATAGAGAAAGGACCACCCCAGGGTATCCCTGAGATCAAAGCTCGCTCCTTCCCTGCTGCTACCCCCCTGCCTCTGCCATGGATGTAGTGCAAGTGATAAATAAAACATCCTGCCCACCCCAGCTGCACTGTGCTTACTGGAGGGGGGCAGGAGCAGCCCCTGGGGTGGGGGCCACTGTGAACAGAAGGCTCAGCCCCAGCACCACACACTGCACTCAGACCACCCCTTTATTTATCTTCTGCCACATGTAGGGACTGACCCTTCCCCTGGGCAGAGCCCCTGGTCTGCCCCCCACCTCACTGCACGGCCGGGAGACAGCACAGAGCCCCAGCACCATCCCTTCCTGCCTGGGGAAGCAGGGCAGGATCACACCACATTGCTCAGGCCTCCCAGCTGAAGCAGCATGAATCTGGGGGGGGGGGAAGGGCCCTGCTTCAGGGCACAGCAGGGAAGGAACATGGTGACTTTCCCAAGCCCTTCTGTCCCTTTCCCCTCACTTTGATGCTCACAGGTGGCAGCCACAGCTCCTTGAGAGGCATCTCAGTCCCTTTGCCTGCCCTCACTCCAGCTGTGGCCCCCCAGCTCCATGCAGCCATGCCAGCAGCTATGCTCGGTGCCATCCTTGCCTCAGGGACCACAAATCAAGCAGCTCCACTCTGTGGCTGCTGCACATTTTCTTCCCCTCACAAGGCAGTGCTTCTCGGGCATCATCGGGGCACCGTGTGGAGCTGAGCACCTGGCTTCTGCTCCAAGGCCAGCTGCAGACATTGCTCATAGAGGGTGCCACCACTGTCCTGTGTCTTCCAGTCTGGATGCTTGGCCTTGGAGGTCACATGCAGAGGCCCCCAGCGCCTCAGGATCTTTTTGAGAGGCCGTGCAGGTACCAGCACAGCCTGGGTTGCTGTGATACAGCTGCCAGAGAAGCAAAGTTGTGAGCAGCGGTGTCATGCTGCAGCATTGGCAGCCACTGCCTTCCACCCAAGCCCTCTTCAGGGCACAGCAGAGCAGGGGATAGTGTTTGCAATGCCAGCTTCATGCCAAGCCTGAGGACAGCATCCAGCCCTACCAGGGCCTCCCTCCTGCCCACATAGAATAGGAAGCCCCATGCAGGACATGTTCCTTTGACCCCACACACACTTACTTGTGCTGTGAGCCCTTCCTCAGGCTGCAGTCAGTGGGTGGCTCCAGCACAAAGCAGTCCATGGCAACGTGGTCAGCCAGAAGAGCCACCTCCACACCAGTGAGGTCCCTTGCTTTGCGCAGGACCCGGGCCAGCCTGCGAGCACAGGAGGGTACTGTTCAGCAGCTGCTGGCCAGAGTGGGCATCCTACTGGGTCCCACTTGATCTGACACCAGACTACCTGCATGCAGTGCCCTGTGACAGTGGGCAAGCCCTGCCCTTTCCCCCTGCACACGCACCTGTGAGTGCAGTTGCAGTGGAAGAGCCTCCGGATGTCCGCATTGTACAGCTGGTACTTCACCTCCTGGGGTGCGATCTGGTACTCACACTTATCCAGGGCCTTGTAGCGCCTGCACAACCTGCCCCGGCCTGGGGACAGCGGGGCGGTGAGGGGCACCCCCAGGACACCCCAGCTGCAGCATCCACTGTGCCCCCAGCACCAACTCACCCTGCTGCCCGCGCCCCTCCACAGAGGGCACTGAGGTGGCTCTGCACTGTGCCGTGGCTGGGCTGGATCCAAGGCCCCCGTCCCGACAGTGGGCAGTGCAGGCAGGGCGTGGGGAGCCCCCGGCTCCTGGCTGTGCTCCTCCCGGTGCTCGCCCTCCTCCAGTGAGGTCCTGTTCCAACACGGTCATTGCTGTTGGGGGGCCGGGCTCCAGCGTGCTCCAGGGGTGCCTGGTTGTGGGCTCAGCCTTGTCCCTGGCAGACGCAGGGGACAAGGTACCTGGGCCCCACGCCTGCTGGGCTATCGCAGGTCTCCGTGCCCGGTGGAGCCCTGGGTTTTGCCCCAGTCCCTGTCGGAGCCTCTTGCGTCCTGCTCTGGCAGACTTCCTTCCCTTGCCTGGGGGCCGCCCGGTAGGGCTGCCCGGCTGCTTCGCAGGTGGACTGTAGTGGTACGGGCTCTGCTGCACCATCCTGGCCAGGGGCACTACACCGTAACGCTCACACCTGGGGACAGCACGTGCCATGAGGCCCCCCTCGCACCGGTCCTGCCAGGGCCAAGCTGTGCCCCCCGGGGCCGAGGCTGGGGCACCCCCCGGGTCACTCACCCTCCCCACCAGTGCCACTGCACGCACTGCTCGCTCTCCTCCAGCACGAAGCACGGCACCTCCAGCAGGTTGAAGAAGGTGACACCGACGATGTTGGAGACGGTGTCGTTGAGGGCCAGCAAGCACTGCCGGAACCTGCGGGGCAGGCGGGGCCGGTGAGCGGTCCCGCGGTCCCCGGAGCATCCCCCCGGCCCCGCCGGGCGCACCTGGCGTCGCAGTCGCAGTGGGAGACGGTGTGCAGCCGGTAGTTGCGGATGCCATAGTTGAACTGCAGCGCCATGATCTGCGCCGAGCACCGGTCGTGCTCCCGGCAGCACCGGTCGGGGCCGCGGAAGAGACCTGCGGGCAGCGCCAGTGAGCGCGGCCGCAGCCGGCGGGAGGGCCCGGGGCGCGCCCGCCCGTCCCCGTACCCAGCTCGCTGGCGTTCCCTGCCGAGTCACCGGCTCCGCACCACAGCGTGCCCGGCAGCGTCCAGCCCCGCCGG
>VYZX01021088.1:213901-249470 GCA_013401335.1 Brachypteracias leptosomus | reverse complement strand
CGCCGCGCAGGCCAGTACCGTGCGCGTCCACATCCCGCGGCGCCGCGCGCGCCTGCCCCCGCGCCCGGCTTTAAGCCCGCGCGCGGCGGCGGACCAAGCGCTGATTGGTCCGCGCTGGGCCCCGCCCCGCCCCGCCCCTCGGGAGCGACGGGTGCAGCCGGTACTCCCCGCCCCGGCACCCCCCGGGCACATCGCCCGTGCTCCCCCCGGCAACCTCCAGCCCCGGCACCCCTGCGCTGCTCGCCCCTGTCGCGGGCCCGTCCCAGGCCCCCTCTGCCCAGGCGCTCCCTCCCTGGGCACCTCCCACCTGGGCACACCACCCCGCCCCCAGGAGCGGCTCCGTGCCAGGGCAGAGCCGCCGGAGGGCACCGGGGCACCTGCGGGTGTCTGGGCGGGAGGGGTGCCGGCCTGTGCAGGTGTCTGCGCACCCGCCTTGGGCACACGCGTGTCCCTCTGTGTGTGCAGGTGCCCGTGGCCCTTGCAGGCCCGTCCGCTGCCTCCCCTCCCCCCCGGGCAGGCTGGGGCAGGTTCAGGCACACGGACGCCGTGAGCGGCACAGGTCACAGCCACCGCCCCGTCCAGCCCCCGCAGAAGCTGCTTCACGGGCCAGAACTGTGTCTGGTCGGCTTGAGTATCTCGAAGGATGGAAAATCTGCAGCCTCCATGGGCAACCTGTGACAGTGCCTGACGTTCACAGTACAAAGGTGTTTCCCTGCCCACCAGGGTCCAGCTTCACCTCCCTCTGACAAGGGGGAGCCGGGAAGGGGCTGGAAAGAGAAGGAAGGAAGCTGAAAGAGCTACCATGATTCCTCTGGTGCAGCTCATGCTTCCAGAGCTAGCCTGGGGTTCACTGACTTGCCCGGGATGATGCTGTGCTCTGCAGACATTGTGTGTGCTGGGTGCCGGGGGGATGGTTTGCAGAGCCCTGTGCACCTGGGAGCGCCCCAGGGCAGCTGGGGGCTGGCAACGGAGCCTTATCTCACCGTATCAGGATTCCCCTTAATTGCATGGGCAGAGGCCAACGACACAGACAGTGCAGAGTCCACTCTGCAGCTGTGATATGGCTGCCATGTGCCACTCCTGGCATCACCTGAGGTGTTGCAAAGGCTTCCCGGCTGCTATGTCACTCTGCGGGGCCACCTCTAGGCTCACATGGCCCCTGTGCCATGGAAGGACAGTTCTGTCCTGGAGGCTGTATTCTCCAGGCAGGGTGGGAACTGGCACACTGGTGCAGGAGAAGGGATCTTCTGGGAGATAACTTGTCCCTGGGGGAACCAGTCTTCAGCCACCCCACTGGGAACCACAGAGCTCTCCTTCTGCAGGCTCTGTCACACTGCACTGTGCTCCTGTTCTCTGCACACCCAGGGTGCCACAGGGCTGTCCCGTGCTTGGACTGTGCCCTCAAACCCCAGTGCACCCAGGGCCATCCTGTGCCTGGACTGTGTCCTCAAACCCCAGTGCACCCAGGGCCACCCCGTGCCCAGACTGTGCCCTGGCAGCCCTGCAGAGGCCCCCAGAGAAGCTGGCAGCACAGCGCAGCCTTGGCTGCAAGTGTATGAATCAGGGACACGGGACCCAGTTTGGGTTTGTCTGGAAGATAACAGGGGATAAGGAAGGATGCTCGTTGCTCTGGTCTTCAACCCTCAAGCAGCTGGCATGGGGGATGTGGCTGGCCCCACGCTGCTGGCACCCTGCTCTCTAGCCAGTCCTGCTGCTGGCGTGAGGCTGGGGTCCGGCCAGGGCATGGAGCTGAGCCAGGGGCTGCCCACCCTGCCGGGCAGTGCCACAGCCTCACGCCTGGCTCCGCTGACGTGGCCCAAGGCCGCAGGCAAGGCTGGTGCAGGGCTGGGACACCAAGGTCTCTCTCTGCCTGTGCTGCTTATGCTGCTGCAGCACTTGGACCATCACCAGCCCTGCACTGGGGGAGCGCTGGGCTCTGGGTGAGATAGCATCAACCACGGTCCTGTGCAGTGAGGGTGGCCAGTGGGTCCTAGGCTGGGTGGGCAGGAGGGTAGGGATGGGCTGGTGAAGTGACTTCCCCCTGCATGCTCTGCATGCCACGATCCATTTCTGGCTCCACAGTACAAGACAGTCATTCTATACTGGAGTGAGGCCAGTGATGGCTGCTGACCTGGTCGGGGCTGGAGCTGGGCTTCCTTGGGCTTGAGGAGGGGAGTGGAAGCAGGACCTTGTCTGCCCTGAACTTCAGGTCATGGCAGGGCTCATTCCTTCTCCCTTGCACCCCTAGTCCAGCATGGGCATCAAGGTGATGCCTCCTATGGGGACGTCCTGCAGGCAGAAGCTGGATGCCTGGGCTGTGCAGGTGTCTGCTGGATCTGGAGCCTCCTCCATGTCCCACAGCTGACACATCTCCAGCTGCCCCCATGTCCAGCCTTGCCCTTCGCCCCAGCCAGCCAGCAGCACAGGCTTTGCAGGCATGTGTACTCTGTATGTTGCCAGCCACGTCCTGCTTACATCCCCACAGGCACCAGTGGATGGTGGCACGGCTCTCCTCTCTCTGGGGAAGAGGCTGTTACCCTGCCCGGGGCAGAGCCAGAGGAGCCTGAGCTTTTCATAGTGCAAGCAGGGAGGGCAGCTGGCTCTGCAGAGCCCTGGGTGGCCCCAGCCAGGTCCTGCAGTAAACACCAACTGGCTCAAGGACCACCATGGGACACTGTCCTTCATGGGGAAGGCACCTGTGGTGATATTGCATAAGGAATTACTGCAGTTCTGTGTTGAGCCTTTCTGCTTTCCACTGTTCTAAGCTGGAACTTACAACTTTGTGGAGATAAAAAGAAGAAAGGATAAGCACATGTCCATCCTCTTCAATGGGCATTCAGGGCTCTGGACGTGGAGGGCAGAGCAGAGAAACAACTTCTTTATACGAGCAAATCTCTTGCAAAGGTTGGGAACCAAAACGAGAGCTGAGGCAAGTGAAGAGATGACACAATTATTCCATGCCCCAGCTAAGGTTATAAATTCAACCATGGGAGACTTTTGATGGCTGGTGTGGATTCTGCTATGCACCAAGTCCCTCCATCCTCTTCTAGGACATGGTGGGGTGGCACATGGCAGCTGTCAAGGCCTGGGTGCCACCACATCTGTCACCTTCCTCTGCCTAGAAGAGCCTGCGCCAAGCCGTGGCTCCATGTCACATCTTTGTCCCACCTGGGTCCCCTCCTTCAGCACCAAGACCCCACCCTGGGCCCACCCTGTCATGCTCCTGTGGGCACCCTCAGCCGGGTCAGGGCATGGCATGCACCCAGAGTCCCTTAAGGAAAGGGCTATCCCTTTAGAAAAGGTTTTCTAATATAGGTTTATGGGGAAGGGATTAAAAAGGGGGAATTATCTTCTCCCCTGCAATTGCCAGGCTCTCAGTGCAGTAGCTGGGCTGCCTCCATCAGCTATTTTCAGTGCAAGTCTTGGCTTGCATTTGGAGATGATGTGGAGTCAGGTCAGGCTCCATGGGTATCTGGGGATCCTGCAGCCCACAGGATTCCTCTCCTGCCCCAGGTCCTCAGCCTGAAGTGCAACCTCCTCAAGGTCTTTTCCAAGGGTCAAGGAGCACCATGAAGGTCCTGGGCAGACTGGTCTTGGTGGCCCTGCTTGAGTCATGTACTAGACGATCTTCACCCTCAGCAAGGGGATGTGCCAGGCTTCTGGATTGGCTCTCAGCAATAACCAGCTGTGGTCTCAGCCACACCTATAACAAAATAGAGAAAGCCCCAAGATGTGAGAAAAATGATGATGAAAACTACCCCAAAACCTCCCCAAGACACAAGTTCCTTGTAAGAGGTCATATACTGATACTAGGAGGACACTCCTAGCATTTTCTGCTTCCTCTTAGCCCCTAGACAATTCTCAGTGCCCCTGTGAACTTGGGAGGCACCTGTTTTTACCACCCTGGTGAACACCTTCCATTAAATTACAGGAACTACCTAGAAGGAAGCATCTCTCCAAGCAAGGCTGATCCATATCTTTGCACTTCCAGGTGAAGGTCGGGTAAGCGGTGAGTCAGCAAGACCTGGGTTGACCAACATCATGAGGAGCAGCAGCTCAGAAGCAGGGACTCGCTTGTCAGGGTGTGCTGAGGCTTGGCAGAAATCATTTGGGCTGATAAGCTGGAAAGCAGAAAAAGTCACAGGGTCAGGGCATTTCTGGCAAGCACAGTTTCCTTCCTTTCAGTGTCTGAGGTGAATGGTGTGTTAGTATCTTCATCACTTTGGAAACTAGATGAAAGGACCAAAGCAGCTTGAAAAAACTCCCGCGTGCTTCAGGTTTGCTTAACATTATATATGTTGGATTTGACTGTGAGCTTCTACAGCTGATGGGGAAGTTTGGGTGCCTGCAGCAGCAAGAAGTGTGTTGTGTTGGGTGAATCATTAACCTGCAGAACAAGGCTGGCACGTCATGGCACGCATGGTGCATTCCCCTCAGCACGGGCAGCACAGCAGTAGCACGGCAGCCCCTGTGGGGTCTTTCTGCTGGCAGAAGGCACCTTCAGCAGCCTGCCTGGACCACAGCCATCCACGTCACATTGGCACAGCCCTGCGGCTCAGCAAAAGGGTAGTGAGTGCAGAACAAGCCTAAAAGCTTGAGGTTTCATCCTTGAACCCCACACATCTCCTGGTAAAGCAAGTCTCCCCAGTTTTGGTAAAGGAAGTAGCCAAATTCAGTTGGCCTCGGGCCCCAGGGGAATTCTCCTTCCCACTAGAGCTGAATCTGGAGCAACCAGACTCTGGGCTTCTCCTGGCTCAGTCCAATGAAATGGTTGTTGCGGTTCCCATTTGTAGGCCCAGCCTAGAGACGAGGCAGATAGACACAGAGGGACACCATTTTTACAGCAGCTTCTATAGAGGGAGAGCCTCAGGAACAGCCACACCACACAGTCTCCAGAGAAGAAGCTGCAGATGTTTACCAGCAGGAGGATGAGGCCAGCTCCGAGGGTGTTCTAGGAGAGACAGAGCAGGGTGGTAACACAGAGCAGGAGTTCAAGGACTGAGCCCCGGCGCTCAGAGACAAAGCAACATTGCTGATACAAGGGATTGCATGAAGGGGACCGGGACTCAGGAGCTTCCTTGTCATAGTCCTTGGCCAGTGTCCTGTGTCTGTGCTACTGTCAGGGCTGGTGACTCTGCAGTAGCAACAGAGTTTTGCAAGCAGCAGAGGGAGTCCATGGATGAGGACTGAACCTGGCCTAGAAAACCACCAAATCAGGCTGCTCTTCCAGAAGTCTGCTACTGGAGTATCCCTGAAGAAAGGGCAAGTGATGGTCAGAAGGTGGTTTGTTTTTATTTTAGACGCTCACAGCACCTCCGGTGTTGCTTTAATTCATCCTGATGTTTATGTCAGTCAACTTGGAGAGCCAGGGCATCTTTCCAAGCTTTCAAGCCTTGGGACTGCCTTTGCCACTGTGGCCACAATACATGCACAGTCACCCTGTAACCTCTGACCCTCTGGGGCCAACAGTCACTTGGTCTGTGCTTTGTGCCAGAGGTTCTCTGGGCAGGCAGGGACAAGGTCTGGTTTCCATCAGCCTCTTTTGGATTCACACCATGGTCAAAGTGGAGCTGGCTATTTTTTTTTGTAAAGCACAAATCAAAATCCAGGAGGAGCCCCACAAGTGTCGCAGCACACCCCCACCACACACAGATGTAGGTCAGGGTACTGATGTGGTCTTCCCAATTTCTACCACACAAACACCATCCTGATTGCTCAAAGACAGAGCATTTGTAAGACAGCACGGTTCCTATTTCACTCATGTTTCAGTGACAATGTGGGATGACTGCAACCTGTGAGAGGCCTGACCTCAGCTGAGGGTGCTGTCTGAGCAGAAGCAGCAATCCCAACAGAGTTTCATTGATGCTGTTTTATTGTGAGCACGGCCAGGAGGCAAGTGGCAACTCCATCCCGACAGAGTAAAACGCCGGCAGCCTTTCCGAGCAGCCCGTGGTTTACACAGTGCTGGAGACCCTCGGGTGACCTGACGCATGGAAGTGCTTGAGGGTCCCCTGCAAACATGGCACAGGGAGAGAGGGCACGGCTGGGCAGGAGGAACTGCTGGCCACAAATGGTCCCGAAGGGTCCTGGCCAGGGTCCGAGCTCAACGTTGCAGAGGAAGGGAAAAAAAACCCCGGGGACTTGTGCCAATGTGCCCAGGGGGAAAAAACCTCCTTCTGACCCCAGCACCGGGACCGGCAGCTCCCTGAGCAAGGTCCGGGAAGCGCCCGCGGGGAACGTGTTCGGGACCTTCTCCACCTTGCTCGGGGGAGATGCGCGGCGGGAGGGGACACATCGGTCCCGGGACAGCCGATGCCGACTCCTCTTTCCCGGGAAGAACGTCTCGTTCTCGCCGTGTCCCCGTCCTGTGCCCTGCGGGGTTTCTTTATCCCACCAGTGGCTGCCCGGAGAGGAGGGCTCGCAGCCGGGCGGAGCCCAGCCTGGCCAAGCCGAGCCTTGTGAGCCGAGTCGAACGGAACTCCGAGAGGAGCCAAACTGAGCCGAGCCAAGCCGAGCCTAACGGGGCGGAGCCGAAAGGAGCCGAGCCAAGGGCACGGTGCGGCTCCTCCCGCCGCCAGGGACGGCGGGAATGGTCTGTCCCCTCTGCCACGCAGCTCCTCGTTTTTCTCCGCTCCGGCGGGGAGCGCGGGTTCGGAGACCTGCTCACGGCAGCGGTGGGTGGGCAGATGGAGAGGGACCCTGGCAGGGGCCGGGGCGCGGGGGTCCCCGTGTCTCTGGCAGCAGCGGGGACAGGGACAGCGATGCGACGGGACTGAGCCGATTCCCGGGATCCCGGCGCTCTCCGGGGGCATCCAGCGCCTGCTAGGCTCCGTTCGCGCAGTCCAGCCCCGCACGCCGCGGGTGGAAAGCAGCGCGATCCTGCTGCAGCTGCCGCGGGGACCGAGCCCCGGTGGAGAAGGGCGGGGGCTGAGGCGAGGAGCGGACCGCGGGAGGGCAGCGGGGCTGGGGGGGGTGCTCTGGGCAGCACGGCAGGGGCTGGCCCGGCCCCAGGACATTGGAGGGTGCTGGTGCCTGCTTCTCCACGGAGAAGCTGGACAGGAGGGTGAGGAGGGGCAGCTGCCAGGCTTGGGGCTCCCTAGGGACACTCGGGGCTCCCAAGGGGCTGGGCCGCGCTGGACTTTCCCCCTTGCCCCCCGGGTTTGTCCAGCCTTGAGCTCTGACTTCATCTTGCACTTCAGTGTGTATCCGATGAGCTGTTTCACCCCCTGCACAGATAACACCGGCCCTCCCGCAGCAGCGGAGCAGGAATCTGCTCTAGAGCTGGAAGCAGCAGCTCCTCGGGTGTCGTCAGGCAGATTTCCCCAGCTCGGTCCCGCCAGCATCCGAGGGGACTGTCATGGAGCACCGTCAGGACAGGACTCTCGGAGAGGGTTCATTCCCGCTTGTGGACAAACGTCACCATGATTTTCTTGCCTAACGCCCACTTGTTCTGCAGTTGCTGTTTTCCTTGGCAGGCCGCACAAGCATCTTTGTTGGGCTTTCCTGGGATCAAAAGTGGCTCCTTTTCCCACCGTTGCTCAGCTCAGTCCCTGACAATTGGAGCTTTTAAGTTGTGTCAGTTTGAGAAGTAAAGCACGGCTGTCAGAAGGGCTCAGGACAGTTCTCAAAGAGGGCGTTTCCTCCCCAAAACCCCAGAGGGGACAAATGCTGCTCCTGTTGCATTTCTGTGACCCTCCAGGAATCACACTCTGTGTGTGCAGCAGCAGAATGAAAAGATCTCTGGGAGTCTTTGCATGAAAGGTGCCTGAAACAAGAAAAGGCGAATGTGACATCATGGCAACTTGGGAGAGAAAGGGATGAGCTACCAGTGACACTGCCAAGGGACTGCTATTAGGCACTAGAGTTAATGTTGACTGGGGAGGCCTGGGCAGAGCCCAGACCCCTTGGAAAGCAGTTGCAAGACCTGCCTGCCACGAGGTAAAAGCCAAGTGCTCTGGTGCTTGGGGCTCCCACTGGCACACAAAGTGTTCCAAGCCCCAAAATGCAGGTGCCTCTGGAGTGCAGCGGCAGCAGCAGCCAGTGCAGAGCAGCAAGTGGCCATGGGGAGTTGGAGCAGAGGGAGAGGGCAGCCCCGGGTGCCCCAGAGCAGAGGTGCAGCAGGAGGCTCTGTGGGGCAGAAAGGGACGAGAAGAAGGTGTTGAAGTGGCTGAGGATCGAGCCCCAGCCTCCCTTATGGCATTTCAGGTGTCTCCTGGAGCCTCCTCATGCCTTGCGATGCCACCTCCGCAGCACAGCCCTGGCCGCCCCCAGCACTTGCCACAAGCACGTCCTGCCCCTCTGCTCCCTCTCACATCCGGGCCAGGGCTGGAAAGGGGTTGCCGGGCTGGGGCATACAGGGCACTTTGTGCCATGGCCCATCCCGTCAGGCCTCCACCCTTCCCATCTGCAGCTGGGGCCAGTGCCCAGCGTCCCCAGGGCCTTGCTCTGAGTACTGCTGTGGCAGGGATGCTGCAATGGGCTCTGGAGCCAGCGGTGCCAGGGTCTCTGAAACAGGGTGCCCCTGATCAGAGAGCTCCCAACAAGCTGTCCCAGCTTCCCCCGAGCTGTGCTGGTGGGGTCCCCTCCACAGGTGTCCTCACGGACGCATCTCTGGCTGGAGCGGGAGAACCCCCGGCATCCCCACGGGGCACCTTTCCTCAGAGACACCGCAGAGGCCGTTCCATGTCCCCGAGGTCAAAGTCTGGTCCCGTCCCGGTGCACGCAGCCAGAGCCGGCCTCGCTCTGACCCACCCGATCAGCTGCAGGCACGAACGGGTCCATCGAGGGGTCTCCCCCGAACCAACGGCAGGGCGGTGCCTGCTGGAAGGACGCGGGTACGTGGGGCTGCCAACCCACCCCTGGGCAGCCCGCCGGCTCCCCGAGGAAAGCCCGGCCTCGCCCGCAGCCGCCCCCGCTCCAGTCCCCCAGTTGGGACCCCCGGTTCGGCTCGGTTCGGCTCCGCTCGGCGCCACTCCGGCTGCAGCCCCGGCTCTGGCCCCGCCTCAGACAAGGGCGGGCGGCAGGCGCGGCGGGGCCGGTGATCGTGGTGGGGGCTCCTCTCCGTCGGCTGAGCGCTGGGCTGCCCTGGGGCCGCCGGGCCTGCCCGAGGGCCTGGCAGTCCAGCAGCGGGGCCGAGGAGGCGGCGGCGACGGTATCTCCCCTCCAGGCAGGCCGGGGCTCTGGGCTGGCGTCCGCGGCGGGGCCCGGCCTTCCCCCCGGCAGGCCCGTCCGGCTCCGTCCCGTCTCACCCGCCCCCCGGGCTGCGGGGGCCTGGCTCCTGCTGGGAGTGTGCGGCGGGGACCGAGAAGCCCCGGGGAGCCGGGCGAGGAGAGCAGCGAGTTCCTCCTTCGGGCCGTGCCCCAGGGGCTGCCGGGGCCCGCAGCAGCCAAGGGTGTCCCGGCTTTGCTACAGCCCTGCCCAGCGTGCCTGCCGCCCCCGGGCCCAGGGGCCTGTCGATCCGCTTCGGGGCTGCAGGGAGAGCCATTGCCAGCCAGCGCAGCCCAAGGCAGGTGGGTGTCAGCTCAAAGCCTGGCCTCTGACACTGCTCATAAACACCCGCACTCATGGAGCCCACACTTGGCTCAGCTTTTGTCTGACTGGAGGAGATACTGGTGGGAAATTGTTCTCCCTGCACAGCTCCTCCAGAGGAAAAACCGTGTCCTCTTCTGGTGTGATACCAGGATGAGATGTGGGGAAGGGTTGGAGTAATTGGACTCTCCTGTTTCCCTAGGCTGGCATTGAGGGACAAGAAAAGATGTCATTGAGGCCATTTACCTTTCCGTTGCCTGAAACAAGGTTTCTTCATGCAGGCAGGCTCGTGTACAAATTTAGAATCCGCTATGGCAACTTCACCAGGTGAGCAATGTTAAAGCTGCAAAGTCAAGCTGCAGTTTGATGAGTGCATGTAGCAGTGAGTTCATATGAGACCTAAATTCAGCTCTGGGGGGCTCCTCGTTTCCTGCCTTCTGTCCCTGGCTGTGAAGGTGGTTGCTTAAAAGTTGCTGCTGCTGTTGCCCAGGCTGAGCATTGGCCTGAGAGAGCAATTTGAGCTGAAGAAAATGCTCCAGTTTCACTGCCATGTGAGGTTTTTGTGCTGCAGTGGAAGAAGAGGCTGGTTTTACTGACAACAACCGTTAAAAACCCCTGTGTTATCAATGCTGTTTCCAGTACAAATCCCAGATGCAGCCCCAGTCAGGCTACTGCAGGGAAAATTAACTCCATCCCAGTCAGAAGCAGCCCAGCCGTGGAGCTCTGTGCTCCAGGTATGTGTCTGTGCTTCTTGGCTGTCTGATGTTGGGCACAAGCCTTTGGTTGCCTTGCCAGAGCAAGTGACTGTTGTTAGTGGCAGAAAAGCAGCAGAGAACGTGCTCTGAGGATCTGGCCAATGAGGCTGTCTCCAGACCTGGAGCTCCATTAAATCTCGTGCAGCGCTCGTCTCCTTTTCCCGTGGTAAAAGTAGGGGCTGGCTCTTGGGAATTCTGTTGCCTTGTGGTGTCGTGTCGCATCCAGAAGCCCCTGGCTACGTTGCTCTTGCCTGTGAGTGAGCTCCTCCCTCAGCCGCTCCCTTTGGAAGGCGCTGCCGGTCCTGGGCGAATGTTCCTGAGCAGCCTCGGGGGTTTGACCTCCTGGTGGTGCCGAGAGCAGCCCTAGTTTCTTTGGCAGCCCCTGCCTGCCTCACGGCTTGTGCCTCGGTGGCTCTTGCAGGGCGTTGTTGCACTGGAGGGGACAGGACACGAGCCCTTTGCAGCACCTTTGGTGTCTCTCAGTCACTCCTGGAATCGGCAGGGAGCTGATCAAGCTGCTCTTCCCTTCACTGTGGTCGAACGTCGCAAAAGCAGCTCCTCGTCCAGCGAATGTGGGGAAAGTCCCCAGCAAGTAGGGGGTGCTCCTCAGAGCATCTGGATCCACTCCCAGTGCCTCAGAGAGAGCAGGACAGTGAGTCCTAAGTGTGCCTATCGCCTCATGCCCAGGCGACGCTGCCGGTCAGCCCCTGCAGACTGGGGAGCGAAGCTCCTTTTGCCCACAATCAGATGGTGACCAATCGGAGGACAGGTTCCCAAAAGCACATGGAAAGAGCTGCAGGAGCTGATTGCAGCGGAGGTGAGGTCACCTTCCCTGAAGGGCTCCTGAATCCCCAGGGGAAACCAGGTAACAATGAAGGTTCTTCCCTTCCTTAAAGATGAGTCCATTTTTGCAACTCCACACTCCAGGCTTAAAAGCAAATAATCCCTTGCTCCTGCCCAGGTCCCTCCACCCCACCAATGAATCCTCCCAGTCAGAGCAGGTCCGACATCCTTGTCATGAGGATGGTGCCTTGCTTTCTTCCATTCTTTCCACCCTCTTCTCATCCCTAGGGCAGTGTCCCCTCCTGACTTGTACTTTTGTTTCCCTGCTGATTCCTGAAGATGTCACAAGCACAGCACGGCTCTTGGGTGGGTGATGTCTGTCCTTCTGCTGTGTCTTTCCTGTTAGCCACTCATTCCATCCCAAGTGAGGAGAGGGCCTTTCTGAAGAAGAAGAAAAGTTCTCCTCTCTGACCAAGTTCTGGCTGGGCCCTGGGTGTGGAGGTTATGCGACTGTGGCCTCCCAGCCCCCAGAGCAAAGGACACTTGGTGCTGTGACTCCTTGGGCTCCACTGCATTTGCTTCTTGAGTGACGGTGGTGGGATTGGTTTGATCTGTAATGGGTTCGGGTTTTCTTTAGGACCTTTTCTCTCCCTCTGCATCTTATGGCTGGCCCAGAGGTAGCAGCAAAGCACTGTTGAGAAGACGGCTCACCAAAGCTGTAGGTAACATCTGGGAGCACAGTTGGATGTGGGCAGAACGCAGCTCCCAGCCTCCCAGGGCCTGGCTCCAGTGTTGGGAAGGCCCCTTTTTCTGCTGGTTTGCACCATGGAGTGGACTAAGAGACATGTCCTGCTGACTTCTGATTTTAGTCCCTTGAGCAGATGGCATCGTGATGGGCTGGAGGACAGAGGTGCGGGTTTGAGGGTGCCTTGTCAAAGAGATCTGATCTCCCATCCCTTGTACCCTCAGACACCCCAAATACCAATGGGCAGAAAATTCACGAGAAACAGTGCTTGTACAGCAAGATGTTTTTTACAAACTAGATATGACGAATTTACCTGCCTGCCAGGTATTTCCTCTGTGCAGTAGGAAAGATGTTTTGGTGTTGGCTGAGCTCTCACACTGAGTGTAGCTTTGTTGTTGTTTGACTCTTTCTGTTTGTCCCACAGCGCCCCTGATCTCGGCAACAGTGACGTTGTTGGCAAGGAGCTAGAGGTAGGAGATGCAGCAGCTCCAGGGGACCTTGGCTCAAGGTTGGGCTGAGCAAATCTAGTGTTCCTTGTGGGACTGAGGACGTTTTGTCCAAGGCAGCATCTCAAGTGATGGGGAACTCCTCTGGAGAGTGTGAGGGTGAAAAAGAGGATGGAAATGAGAAATGTCCTCAACAAGCAGTGTTAGTGTAGAAAATGTGAAGTCATTTTAAATTTTTCCCAAGCCTTGAAGCTGTACTTCACAGTGGAATTGTGGCTCTGCTATTAATATTCTCCCTTCCTCACTCTTTTTGGCCTCTCCAGGAAGTGATTCGAGTCATCCTTGGAAACCTTGATGATTTACATCCATTTTCTACCCACCACTTCACTGTCTTCCCATGTATCCTTTCCTACTGGTCAAAGAAAAGATGCAGTGACTTGTATCTGTTGGGTACTGCTTAACCTGCTGTTCACGTCTCGTAGTGCGCGGGGCTTCAGCTGGAGGACAGCTCCTGTGAGCTTTGCAGTTTGAGGTTAGTGGAAGATCCTCCTCAGTTGTGGCCTTCACCAGAGAGAGAGCTGGTGTGGAGAGCGTGGTGCAGTGTTGTGAGATGACCCCACTGCGTTCCAGAGCAGGTCTAGCCAGAGCCAGTGGCTGTGTCTGCACAGCCACAGGGAGCCCGCCTGGCATGGCTGAGGGCAAAGCCAGCCCAGTGTTTCAGAGGGTTGGTGGAACTAAACACCTTCTTCCAGCCTGGGCCATGTTGCCCACCAGCAGAGAAGCTGGAGCAGTTTTCTTGTGAGGTACCTTTGGATGAAATATTGTGGCTGCTGTGGTGTAAAGGGTTCAAAAGAAGTTACTCTCCTGAGGCTTTTGTTGTCAGTCAGTGGAAGGAGAAGCCTTTTCAGCTCTGAGGTCATCCTTCTTCTCTGCTGGAGGATGGTACATGTGATAGCAACTGATCCCTGTTCCTGCCAGGAAGAGAGGGGAGCCAAGAGCCTCATTCAGGCAGAAGCACCCAACGAACAAAGCCTCACTGTTGGCTTGCTTCACTGCAGCTCCACCAGCTTTGCCTGCATGCTTGAGGAGTGTTTGGTTGATGAACGTGTGTGTGGAATCCATCCACCTGCTCAGCCAGCACTGGGGCCTGGTGAGAACTGCAAGCTCAGGCCTGGTGTGATGAGTTGTCTTGCAACCCATGTGCCAGGTCCTTGCTGCAGCACCACTCCAGCTGTGGGAGTCCTTGGAGCTGAGCTCCAGCAAGTATTTTCATCCCTTAAAGGCACTGGTGGTGTCAGTGTTGGATCGAGGCAAATCTTGGGCCCCATCTCCAGTTCTCAGGATGTTCATTTCTGCCAGAAAGTGGGCTGAAAGGATTCATTTGACCTGTTTCTTTCTGAGGTTGGAGGCATGTAAGGAGACTGCTGCCCAGCACCATCTGCTCAGCATGTGTGAGCAGGGAAGGTGCCAGAGCTGCACCTGCAGGAAGGGGCATCTGTAACTGGTGGTTGCTCTGTCAATGGTCTGTGTTCCTCCCATTTTGGATGGTGAAGTAAATGTAACGATGCTGCTCCCATTTTACAAATAATTTTTGAAAGAGTTATTTTTTATTTGGGGCAGCTGGTGAGGTTTTATTCCGAGGGCTGGGAGAGCCTGGTGTGGTGTTTCTTGTGGCAGAAGGTCAGGGCTGGAGCCAAACACTGTTATTACGAGTGGCTGACGGGAGAGTATGAGGGTGAGAGTTTCTGGTCCTGTGTTCCCAGGGTTTTTTCCCCAGGTTCCTCCTAACAGGTTGTATTTGCTCCCTTACACATACGTGCCATGTGGTTTGACTTCTGAAGCTTTACAAGAAGATGTTGCCAAGACTCCTGCTCCTTTCAAATGTCCATGCTCTGTTCTCAAGCCTTATCGTCCTTCTCAGATTTGAGTAGATGGGAGAGAGTGTCGAAGATGAGGTTCAGGCATGAGAACATCGATCTTGTGCCTTACCCCTACGTCTGCACTATGTATGTAGAACTGAACTCATTTCAGCAGAACATCTCTGGTGGTAAGTCACTCTGTTTTTGTCTGGATCACTTCTGGAACATCCATGATCAGTGTCTTGCTTTTCCCTTTGCCTTCCTCTGCTGTGTCTCTGAGGTGGAGGGAGCACAGCCTCGTGTGATGTGGCTGTCCCGGGGCTCTGAGCAGAGCAGTGTGTTCCCTTTTGTCCTCTGGTGTTTTCCTAAAACTTCCTGAATCTCTCTCTGCCTTTTCCACTGCTGCTGACTCTCCAGCTGGTATCTTTATGAAGTGGTGTCCAGTGGCTCCAGCCTCACCAGCAAAGAACAAAGGCTGGAACCAGCACATGTCATGGAACACACGTTTGACTTCCTTGCACTCGACTAAATCTGTGGCCACTGAACTTCACACTCTCTGTTTCTCCTTTCCTAAAGAAAGAACATGTCTGTGTTTCTAAATACTGAAAGGAATAATGGTAGTGGTGTCTTCTGTGTGATGAGCAAATGTTGTCCCCTCCCTGGTGTCTCCTTTCCCAGGTGTTCTGTGAATTCCCTGAATTCAGGCCCTGGCTGCATCTCACCTGTTGCTTGTGTGCAGCCTCCTCTATCAAATGTGTCGTGTTGGGATGGAAAAACTTCCAAATGTGGAGAATTCACTCCCTGCCCTGTGCACCTTGCTCCGGTGTTTCAGTGCCCTCTGCAGGCAGTTGCACAACGTTTCTATTCTGAAATCATGCACAGCCTCACAGGCTGCAGCTTTCAGGCACTGATGTTCCCAGTTCCTCAGGAAAACACGTGTGGATACCATGCCTCAGAGGTGAGCTGGCCAATATTCTGTGGAGGCTGTGCCCCAGCTGTCCTGGTGTCTTCAGCTGGTGCCCAGAACACAGGGTCATGCTGACAGTTCTTCAGTCCCTTCTTCTCTTCTGGAGACTCCTTCGACTGCTCCAAGAAAAGCAACTCCCCCCATCCCACCAACCTGTGTGTTCATAGCCGGGAATTCTGGCTCTGAAAGGGTTGTACTTGCAGTTCTTCAGGTTCAGCACATCCTGTGCAAGCCCAGCCTGGTCTCTCAGGGCTTTATCTCACGCTCAGATAGTGAGGGACAAGGCAAACGTCTGCTTTTAAGTTGGTTAAAGAAAGTCCAGTCCGCAGATATTCACCACATTGGGTATCTCTGTTACAGGTCAAGAAGTAAAAAAGGGCCGTGATGAGCTTGTAAGTTGTGTTTGTCCAAGTCTGGGGTTTTGTTGTGTTTTATTATAACTTCTCTTCTAAGTAGTCTGGAGAAGCAGAACATATCTGTAGGCCATGCTGTAGTTCTGCTGCTCCTGGGTGTCAGTTGGGTGATGGGATGTCCTGGGTGTCCTGGGAAGCCACGTTTCTAAAACTGTTGAGCAGAATTCTCCCCTTGGTGTTTATCTTCTCTTTGCATAAGGCAGCTCATCTTTTATTCCATTTTGTGGTTTCCGTTGTATAAAAGTGAACAGTTTTGTTAAGTAGGAATGTGTATTAACTCTGACTTGTGTTCTGAAATAGAAAAGTCAAACTCCAGTTTTATCAATACCCAGTTTGCATGTTTTGAAGATCAAGAAGAGAAAGGAAGTGTCAGGAAGTGCTGCAGTGGAGGACATGGTGAAGAGAAGAGTGGCGGTCGGAGCAGAGAGGATGGACAGGTCAGTTGACTACAAAAGAGTCTTTCAGGGCATAGATCAATATTTTTAATGCCTCTTGTACCTTCCTTGTATTTCATTCCTGTGTCATCCTTTGCCCCATTTCTCTTCCACGTCCTTCTCTTCCATGGGTGGCCAAATCTCAGCAGTGTTGCCCACGTTTGGAGAAAAGTTGTCCTGTGCTTTGGGGTTCACATGCCATTAACTGGAGGTCTTCCCGTTGAACTCCTTTGTGTTAACGTTGTCTGGAGAGTCCCAGCAGGAGGAGAAGTCAGTAGCCAGCCGAAGCAGTGTGCTGGCCTGCACCTCTGAGCCAGGGTGACAAGGGAAGACCTGGGCACCGTTTTCCAGCTGCATCCCAGCCTGTTCTCCGAGCTGGCTGATGGAAGCTGCCTCTCAGCTTGAGGCTGGGATCTGTGCCTGTGGGTGTCACAGAATCACTGAGGTTGGACGGGACCTTTGATACCATCGAACTCAACCCCTCCTGCTCAAGCAGGGTCACCCACAGCAGGTTGCCCAGGATGTGTCCCTTCAGGTTTCCAGTGGACTCCAGTGGTGCAGCCAGCACAACTTCTGCAGACAGCTGCTTGTGGTGCTTGACCACAGTTGAGACTTTGGAACATGAGTACAAATATGGGTTATGGGTGTTTATCTTGTGGCCAGAGGTATGAAAATCCTGCCTTCTAATGAAGACCTGGAGCAAGATTGACAAGATTGCTTCCTTCTTGTGACTTTGTAAACTCAGTTCTTACTCCTTTGACTTCTTTGCAGACCTGGAGCTGAGCGTGTTCCCCAGATGAGGAAAGCCCAGCATGGATTGGAAAGGGTAAGCTACAGACCCTTCTGGAAGAGTCCACAGCGTCTCTTCAGTCCTAGGTTCTTAAAGCAGCAGCAGAAAAATACCTTCAGGGAATTTTTTCCCCTTTCCACCTGCATGGAGACGTGTGTGATTCCTGCTGATCACACAGAGCCAAGGGGTGAGTGGTCCAGGGAGGTGACAGAAGCTTTTCTGCCTGTCTGGCTGTGAGCTCTTGGGGTGAGCGGAGCCTCTCTGGGATGAACCTGAAGGATGCCTGGCCTGATCTTCCAGACTTCAGTCCTCTCCTACCTCAGATGCCTCTTTGTGAAGGGCTGACAGTGGATGCTGACCCCTTGAGAATGGCATCAGTGTGAGGCCTTGCTACTGCCCACCAGTGACCTTTCCTTGTGCAGATGGCTTTGTAGGCACCTCGCTCTCCGTGAAACAGTGTCGCATCTTCTCTCACTCTGTCAGCAGAAGGCAGATTTACAAGGGTATTATTCCAGCAGGATTGGCCCTTGCTTTCTAACCCCTGTTCTCCAGACACCTTGTCAGGAGGGAAGATTCTTTCTCTTGTAGCCCACAGGCTCAAAGGCTGCTCTGACAGAGCCGCTGTCAGGCACACCCTGTAGGTACCAGGCTCTTCCCCAACACCCCTCTTCTTCTCCTTCTGCCTGTTGCCCATCATCCCAGATGTCCCAGTGCATTCCATCCATTTTCTGGCTACTGATTCCCATTCTAAATCCCGTTCACATCCCTCAAACAGCTCTCACCCTGCAGTAAGCCCAAAACTTACTTTAAAAGAGGGGTTTTGACAGGTTTGTTAGATCTCCAAGCTAGGAAGGAGATTGCCTGGTAACTCCTGAGGAGCATTCAGTTCAGAAGAACTTCTCCAAACCAAGCAGGCTTGTCTCTAAAACCTGTGTCTCTTTTTTCCCTCAGCTGACCTTTCCAGGATGAGTGACGGGTCTCTACACGTGCCCTTTCTGGCTTCTTTCCTTGGATCCTCCAAATGCTCTGTTGTGGGATTTGGGTCATCCTCTGGGAGATGCTTTTTCATTCCCCCTGTGCTATAATCACTGTCCCCAGAATGCCTCCATTCCTTGCACAGCAGCTGAATTTCCCAAACGCTGGAGTCCTTGAAAGCTGGAGCTCCAGGTTAGCATGTTGGACCCTGAGAAATACTGTGGGAGGGGGCAGACATCACCATAACCTCCTGTTGTGTTATTGAGCGTGGGAGGACATGTCCTGAGCTCTTTCCAGGTCAACTGGAACTATGAGGAATGAATCATCAACTCAGCAAATACCAGTTCAGGTGAAAAGAACCTGCTCCAGAACAGATGCTGGTGCCACCATGACCCATACCTGAAATTTGCACTAATCAGGCACTGTCACACTGGGAGGGGTGTCCAGACACAGCCTGTTGTGTTCATGAACATCAGAGCAGATGTCACGAGTACTGCATGGAGTCCTGGGCAGATGACCTCTTCCTGAGGTGCATTTTAGGAAACCAGAGCCAGGTGTTTCTGTGGTGTGCTTTCCATTTGGTTTGCTTTCCCTTGGGTTTCTTTTGGGATTCAGGAGGAGGAGAAAGATGGGGTTTAGGAAAAAACAGAGTAGCTCCTTGCTCAGGATTCTTCTGATCGTTCCTCCAGGGCTCTTGTTCAGTTGCTCAGCAGGGTATGACTTTGGATTCAGACCCTCCTGGTGTCTCAGAGTGCATCTGAAGAAGGGAAGGGTCTCGTTAGAGATGAAGGAGATATGTCTACTTGGCATCCAGAGATTGCTCTCCAACATTGGTCCTCGCTTCGGGAGGAGGAGTGTGGAAGTGCTCCAGGGCTGTTCAGGAGATGCATTTTCAGCTCTCATCCCAGTGCCTCCAGGCCGGGGATTTTGGCAGATGAGTCTGCTTAGGGTGGCTGGAGTGGAGCCAGTCTTTGCACTTAGCAAGTGTGCTGGTAAACATCAAAGAAAGGAAGAAAGAAAGAGACTGGAGAGATGCTCAGCCTGTCCCTGCAGAGTTTTCCTGGTTTAGTTAATCCTCAGAGACTGAAGTGCAAAGATCTTGGGCTGTCTAAAGTTTGGAATTTTATGTGAACCTGAGCTTAGTGCAAGAGAAACTCCCTCAGGGAGTGGATCTGTTCTCCTGGGATCTTCTTGCCATGACAAAGTTGGTTTGCTCTCTCCTAAAGAAGCTCCCAGGCTGATTTTGTTGTTCGAGTCCTTTGTGTGGCTGATCCCCTTCCTCACAGGTGTTCCTGGCTCACCCCTGCTCCTGGAACTCGTCACTCCTGTCCCTGCCCTGGTGCTCTGTCTCCCGTGGCTGTGTCTTGGCAGGGCTGGCGTCTGGGCTTCTGTGTTGTCCAGTGGCTGGTGTTTCCCAGCACCTTGCCTGATGGATTTTAAATGTCTGTCTGTGCCACAGCTGCTGCTGCTGCTGCTCTTCCACCATCTGCTGTGTTCAAGTCAAGGAATTGCAGCTTTCTGTTAGACCTGTAATGTCCTGAGGAGGGAGGGTTAGAAACAGATTAGTGAGGAAAATCCTCCCAGTATCCAAGAAAAGAAAATAGATCCCAGAACAAGAGGGTAGACCTTGCCTTTTAGTTCTTAAAGCAAGCAAACAAACATGACTCTCCTGTACAAGAGATTTGACACCATGTAACAGTTCTTGCGTTCCTTTTCCTTTCCCTTTCAGGATCCCTCCAAAGAAAAGGTGTGTGAGCTCAGCCCAGCATCCCTGGCCATGGGCTGTCCCCAGGGGAGCTCCCGTAAGTGAGGAATCCCTGGGTTGTTTCATTCAACTTGGTCACGTTAAACCCAGAGCTGCAGGGGTTACACTGGTGTCCTCTGGAAATGGAGTTTGGAATTTTCCAGCATGTGAGCTGAGGAGTTGCACGCACCATGAAACTGGGGGTTCCCCAGTGGTGTTGGCAGTGACTCTCCTCCGCTAATGAATTCCCACCCACAGAGCGAGGCCCCAGAGCTGGGAGCCTACCTCCAAACCCATCTGCCTTGGGCTTGCTTTGAAAACTCCCGGGTGGCACGTCAGTCAGAGTTTGGCCCTATTGCTGGGCTCCAGGGTCTGCCCTTGGGTCTGCAGGGAGTGCGGAGAGTGCGAGGTTCTGGTTTTGTTCTTGCTGCTGTTTCTTCCAGGAGAACCTATGGAATCTAACCTTGGACCAAGGACAGCCACCGGTCAGGCTGAGGGGACAATGCAGCTGCTGCAGCCGCTGGACCTGATGGCAAACGAAGGAAACGTCGTGTCAGCAGGAAGAGGCCTCTCAAAGTTCTGGAGAAGGTACTAACACTGCAGCTCTGAGCAGGTGCAGTCCTGGCTGCGTCCCAGCCTGTGTCAGAGGCTGTGCCCGATTCTGGCAGTCCAGGTGACTCGACACCATCTTAAAGAACAGACACCTCTTTTCTGTGCTTCACCCAAAATCTCCCAAGGCAGAGGAACATTCAGGGGTGTCCTTTTGTCCTGGGGTGAGTTGCAAGGGCCCAGTCAATGTTCCTCTTCTGAGCTGTCTTTGGGAAACCTCCTTCCCGCGGGAGGGTTCCTGACCTCAGCCTTCACCCTTCTACAAAGTGCCACCTCCAGCCCCATTTCTAAAGCACTGAACCCCCCTGACAGGGCCTTTCTGGGACAGACCTTCCATCCCATTAAGGTCAGCAGGACCTTGATTCGGCCACCCAGCAGCCGTGGGCTCTGTGCCCTGGGCTCCCAGAACACCCTCCCAAGCTGCAGCCCCAGGACCTGCCAAGGGCTCCAGAGCAGCCAGGGCTGGATCCCGCCTGTTCCTGCACCAGGAGCCCTTTGGTTGATGGGTGGGTTCCTTGAGGGTGGAGGAAAACTCCTGGATCATGTTTCTCCCTCTGTTTTTCCCTCTTCCTCTGTATGATTTTGTACCAGGTCATGTCTCTCTGGTGGACAGAAATTACCTTGTTCTGACAGTTCTCAGAGAAGTATTTGAAATCTAACGGGCTCTTTTTGTGGTTGTTCTTTCCCCAGCATCATCTTTTCGCCGCTCCAGAGACTTTTTGGTGGAAAGCACTGACCTGGAAACCCTCGTGGCTGTGGAAAGGGAAGCGCGTAGCAGGAGTGTCAAGTTGTGGTGTTTCTTCTGTAATTCAGCTTTTCACAGCGTTTAATTTAAATTCTGCCTGGCTTATCTTGTCAAATTCACGTGCTGAAGATGTTGGGTGAGAATGTCCTCACAACATAGTGGTTTTGGAAAAAACTTTAAGGTTTTGATCCTTGAGTTCCATGAGTTGGAAATTTTACATTTAAAAAAATATTCTAGGAGATTTTAATAAAAGAAGCCTCACCTTGGACCTGTGTGCTGTTTGGATCAGTCTCACCCTGGCAGAAGGGTAAGGGTGCCCAAGCCCTGCCACAGGTTGCACAGGAAGATGTTGGAATCTCCCACCTTGGAGGTGTTCAGACACCATCTGGCCGTGGTCCTGGGCAGCTGGCTGCAGATGGCCCTACTTGAGCAGGGGGTTGGACCCAGTGACCTCCAGAAGTCCCTTCCAGTCTCAACCGTGCTGCGATTTGAGGAATATATCCCAAGGGAGTTTCCTTTCCTTGTTAAACCAGCCATATCTTGACCCACTGCAGCTCTGCTTGGGGGACGGAGCCAGGCCCTGGGCGAGTGTCCTGCTGCCCCAGGGATGGACCATGAGCTCACCAGCTCTGCTGCAGAAGATGGCTCAGAGTTGTTTGCAGTGGCTTGAGAGAGCCACACACATACATCTACAAACACACACGGGCTTGGTCACTCCCGGGCACATTGCTGGGGGTGGTGGCATTGGTCTGTCCCCCAGCAGAGAGGCTCAGAGGAGGAAGCCCCCATGCTGGGACCCCAGGTCACCATCTCAACCCCCCACCGACTGGGGAGCCCTTTGGGTCTGGCCCCAGTTGGGAGGGACAGCAGGAGGCTTCTCCCACCCCTCTCCCAGGGTGTCTCTGGCCATGATCGGGGCCAGTCTGTGCCCTCCTGATGTGCCAGGACATCGGTTGCTCTGTCATGGACATGGACACTTCATTACAGACCAGTTTGGATTGACCTGTAATAGACTTGGCTTTGGTGCTGCTGGGAGTGGGCGTGGCCCATCTTGGACACTGGTGAGGGCGGTTGAGGTACATACGGACACATTTGCTTTTTTAGTCTTGGGCTTCTGGCCCATGGGGAGTTTGTGGCGTTGGGGAAGGTCTGTAATGGAGAAAACTCATTTTGGGGAGCTTCCCTGGAGGAGTCTGGGGCTGCTCCCCAGGATCTAAAGTCCCTAGAAGAGAAGTCAGAAGACACCAGGAGGAATCCTGGCTGGATTCTAGAGGCATGAAGTTCCTTCAGGAGGGAGAAATCATCTCAGGGAGCTTCCCTGAAGGAGTCTGGGGCTGCAACCATGTCCTTAGTCCTTCCTGCCCAGCAAGGGTGCAGCTCAACCTCCTCCACCTGCAGCACCCTGTGCCAGGTGGGAGCTGTGGGCCACAGCCCCTGCTCCCCTCTCCCCAAAACGACTCCTACTTTCCACAATCCATTTATTTATAGAAATTCAACATTAAAACCAGGCCCAGGGGCCAGCACAGCTCCAGTCCTGGATGTCCCCAGGCCCCTGTGCCAGGCAGCTGGGGGTGTGTGTGTGGGGGGAACAGCTCCATCCCTGGCATGGCTCCAGCTGAGGAGTGGACAGTGTTGCTGGGGTCCAGCACAGGGCCAGGGTGTCCATGATTGGTGTCCCATGGAGATGACAGCTGGTGAAGGAGGAGCCCAGCCCCTCAGCGCTGAAGCTGGGGGTTGGTGTGCAGCAGCCACTCAATGGTTTCCTGCAGGTAGGCCATGCCATAGTGCTGGGCGATGTTCTGGAAGACCTTGACGTGGTCCATGAAGGTCTGGGGAGAAGGGAGCAGGAAGGGAAGGAGGCTGCCCAGCACCCCTGCTGAGTAGGGGGCTCCCAGGACAGGGCATAGCAGGTCCCAGGGGACAGGCAGAGAAGAAACAGAGCACCCAGGGCAGGGCTCCTTGCCCTGGAGCTGCTGGCATGGGGGTCGGCCAGCCCCTCGTACCTGAGAGGAGATGGTGAGGGCAAAGTCTCCAGCACAGCTGCAGTACACAGGCATGTGTGTCTCCTTCACACCATGACACTTTTTGCACACCTGGAGGTCAAGGAGTTTGAGGTGGGTGAGGAGCTGAGAGCAAGCCCCTCTGCCAGCGGCACAGCCAATGTGTCCGTCCCTGGCCAGGGGCATGGGCAGAGGGGGCGAGCCCCACACTCACCAGGTCCTGCAGCACAAAGGCCATCAGCTTCTTCTGCAGGGCTTCCACCAGCGCTGTTTCGATGGCATCCGAGTCATACTGTGCCTGGCAGTTGGAGCAGACCCATCTGGGCAGCACCGACCCGTCCTATGGGCAAAGAGGAAGGAGGTGAGCACCCAGAGAACCAAGAACGGGGATGGTGGAACTGGTTTCTGGAGAGGATGGAGCATCAGCCAAAGCCAAAGGATGCTCAGAGCTGTCACAAGCAGCTAGAGAAGGAGGTGCACAGAAAATGGCCTTTAGGTGAGGTTGATCACTGGCAGTAGCAGAGCTGCAAAGCCAAGGGATTGAGAGAGAAGGTGGGTGACCATAGAGTCGTTCAGGCTGGAGAAGACCTTTAAGCTCATTGAGTACAACCATAAGTTCATCTACATTTAGTAGTGATTGACTGGCCTCCAGCATTGTCCTGCGGGGGCCTCTGGGGACCCCAGGAAAGAGGTTGCACCTGGGAAAGGGCAGGGTCTTTGCACAGGTCCAGGTCCCTGCAGAAGTTGCAGTTCCTGCAGATGACTTCAGGGAGCATGTAGGAGTGGCAAGGGTCCCGAAACTGGGCTTCTTCTGAGAACTCGCCCACCTCAATGAGGCGCAGCAGGTCCCGGCGTAGTTTGTTCACCTGGTTGGTTATGTTGGCATCCAGGGAGAGGACCTAGAAGAATAAGAGCCAGGTGAGCCTACCAGCAGAGAAGTGTCCTCACCAGGACTGCTTCTACCCTTGTGATCTCATATGGATGCAGGGCAAGATTGGTTGTAGATCACTCCCGGAGGAAAGCTGAGGCCATGGACAAGGACCAGAATTTGAGCTCTGACCACAAACCTTCAGCAAAGGGGCCTGGCCCACTCCCCTGACCTTGCAAACGTATTTGATGAACTCCAGAGCTGGGTTGTTGAGCGGCAAGTAGGAGCCAGGCAGCACTGGGAACATGTCCGAAGGCTCACTGGCATTACGAGAACCAGCCATCTTCTTCTGGATCTTCTGCGTGATGGTGAAGAAGCTCTGGGTGAGCTCGTTGGCCACATAATCCTGCGAGAAGGTGATCATGCCTAGAAGGAGCAGAGAGCACTTGAGCTGTACGGTGGCACATGGAGACAGCAAGGTGGGGCTCTCTACCGGCACCAGGGCTGCCCATGGCCCAACACTCACCAGGCACGGCCCCCATGTCCCCCAGTGCCTCCTGGGACACCTGACTGGTGCTCCTTTTCTTGACAGGGGTGCTCCCGGGGGCATTGCGCCGCAGCTCCTCCTTCATGCTGTGGTACACAGCCACAATGTAGGCTGGGGAGACACAGGCAAGACTCCAGCTCCAGCCCGAGCCAGCAGCTGCCCCCCTGCGGGCTCTTCTCTGGCACTGGGGAGGCCCAAGAGACCTCATCCCTGCCCTGGGCCACCTCACCTGACACGATCATCAGGAAGTAGCTCTGGCAGGAGGCGGCCTGGGGCAGGAACTGTGCGATGTTCCAGTTGTTCTCCAGCAGCTCCTCCATGTTTGGCTCCCCTTCCTCCTCCTCCTCTTCTCCCCCCACCTCCTCCTCCTCTTCCTCGCTGTCGTCCTCCTTCGACACTTGCTTCTTGCTGGTGTCCTTCTGGAGGAGCCAGTGATATCACCGAGTTCTTCATGCCCAGCCAACACCTCCTCCCCACCCAGCTCAACCCTCAGCTCCTGGGGTCTGAGTGCTTCCCATCTCTTACCTCCCCGTAGTGGACATGGGAATCCACTTTTCCCTTGATACCTCCATAATTTGCTGGATCCATCCAGAGCAGGAACTCCCAGCAGCGGGAGAAGGAGATGGTCAGAGAGTGGAAGATCTCCTTGGAGTGGATGCTGGAAGGAAGAGACTAGAGTCACCTCCAGCATTGGCATCATCCCTAGTTCAGAGCCTTCTCCATGGGACATACTGGGAAGGAGGTGGTGCTGGCAAGGAGAGAGGGGGTTCCTCTCTCCCATCTAACCAGTGGTGGGGACCCCAGGGGAAGCCATGCCTGAGGAGTCTCAGCTCCTTGTTTGTGTCAAGGTGCCTGTCCCATGGCTGGGACACTGAGATGCCAGCGGATGAGATGCTGGGCACCACAAGTTCTCCTGAAGGTCTTTTCTGGATTGAATCCTACGAGTATTCTTGGAATACTACCTATAGGGGACAGCTAAAGGACAGACCCCTACTGCAGGCATGAGACAGAGAGAACTGGGAAACCTTGTCCCTTCAGGAGCTTTGCCAAAGGAAAAAAAGAAAAGCAATTAAGTGCTGAGGCCCATCAAAAGGCAAAAAAACCAGCATCCTTCTTCCTGGTCCTGAGCCCTGCCTTGGCTCCGTCAACTGGAAGCCTCATCTCCAAGCCTGCCTTGGAGCACCCCCACCTGTTGATGATGTACTCCATGTAGCTGATGGCGTCCTCGATGCGCCGCTTCTTGGTGCACAGGATGATGCGGTTGAAGTTGGCGTAAACCACCGACGAGCCCAGACGCTTGAACTCAGCCACCAGCCTGTGGGCAGGGCATGGAAGTGGGGTCAGGGGGGAGGAAAGCAGAGCCCAAGCACCAGATGCAACCATGGAGGACGTGCTGATCCAGCACAGGAGACAAGCATGTTGGTGATGCCAAGGAACAAGGGATAGGACAAGAGGAAACAGCCTCAAGTTGCCCCAGGGGAAGTTGGAGCTGAGGATCAATTTCTTCCCAAAGAGGGTTGTGAAGGGCTGTGCCAGGCTGGGCAGGCCAGTGGTGGAGTCCCCATCCCTGGAGGGGTTTCCAAGCCGTGGAGATGTGGTGCTGAGACACGGGTTAGTGATGGCCTGGCAGGGATGGGGAAATGGTTGGACTTGATGATCTCAAAGGTCTCTTCCAACCAGAACAAATACCACACATGAGAGCTCACCCCAACAGTGTGGGAAGTCCAACCTATGGCCCACCTCTCTGGAGGAGGAACCGTGGGTGTCGACAGTGTCCTGGTCACTAACACCTCCCTCCCTGTTCCCCAGGTCTCACTCACTGCAGGAAAAGCTTCTTCATCATGTTGTGGAGTGTGCGGTGCAGTGCCGGGTCGTAGAGCAGGGAGGAAGGAGAGCGGAGCCAGCGGTAGAAGTGAATGACCTGGTTGTCTGCGTAGACGTTGTGATACCGTGTGATCTCCTTCACCCAGCTCACCACCATGCTCCTCAGGATCCTGCCAGGGAGCAGAGACCAGCATCACCCCACTAGCCATGAGTCACCCTTTCCCCATCCCAACAGGGAGATGTAATGACAGAGTGGTCAGGCACCGGACCAGGCTGCGCAGGGAGGTGGTGGAGTCACCATCCCTGGAGGGGTTCAATAAATGAGTAGAAGTGGCACTTCAAGACATGGTCTAGGGGTCAGGGAGATGTTGGACAAAGATTGGACTTGCTGATCCTGGAGGTCTTTTCCAACCTAAATGATTCTATGATTCTATGTTTTTGGATACACTGGAGGGTTCAGAACAGGAACTCTGCCAGAGCAGAGACGTGTGAGCCCTTGGCACATGAGCCACAGGGTGAATAGAACCTGGTGGGGCACAAAGAAAGGAGAAACAGAGAAAGGAAAAAGTCTCCATCAACATCCTCACATATCTGCTGCCTGAGCCACCAGGCTCAGGATCTTCAAAAGTCTGTTGGAGAAGATGTCTGCCCTGCCCTCGAGCCCTGAATTTATTATATTCAGAGCACCCCACAAGCCCCATTGCTGGTACAGTCTGGGAAAGGCTAAAGCCAGGAGGGAATGAGAGGCAGGACCCCCAAGGGGACTTGCCAGGATGGAGACCAGATGCTCCACTGCCTGCTGGCTCCTGGAGTCATACCTGAAAGCGTTGGAGCAGAGGGCAGTTTCATCATAGCTGGCTGGGATGTTGGCAGCTTGGTTCCCAGTCACCATGTCTTCTAAGGACGCCTGCTGAATCACATCAAAGCTGATGCTCATGCTGGAGCCTCCTTCCATGTCGTTTATGTGGTGGGACTGCAACACCGTGTTCACAGCCAGGCTTTGGATGTCCAGCTCCAGACACACTAAGAGCAAACAGAAGCTCTCAGCAAGCAGGGTGAAGGACTGACAAGGACATCCTCCCTGCCCTCTGCCAGAGGCGCTTTTCATGGTATAATGGTGATCTGTGGGTGTTGGGGAGACACTTTCAGAGGGGTGACTGTCTTGACTGGCATTTGTCTTCCAACAGGACATGGACCTACTAGCCTTCAGGGGACCACCATTTTTTTCTGGAAGCTGCAGCAGAGCTCAGAAAAACTAGCTGCTACTCAAGCTGCTCCTGCCCCTGAGAAAGACCTGTCCTAGGGTCACCATGATGGCCAGCTGAGCTAGTCCATCCTTGGGCTGACACTCTGCAGGTGGTCTTCTGAGCACTGCTGCCAGTGGCCATGAGTTGGGAAAGAACCTGCATTCAGTGCCTGCATACATTGCTGGTGAGACCTCCCTGCCCCAAGACATGCCTCTTGCTGATGAAATGCCAGAGCTGCCCACACAGAGACTCTTTGGAGACCATCTCTCTGCATGGCCTGCAGAGCAGGATCCAGCTCTGCCCCTCCTCGGTGCTACCACCCTGCTCCGTCCTCACCTGTGGAGTAGCAGCCGGGGTTGTTGATCTCCACAGAGGCTTTCTCATCAAACTCCATGACCAGGCGGTTGTCATCAGCCTCCTTCCCCCCCAGGTCTGGGCGGGGCGAGGGCGAGAGCCACAGCAAGTGGTTGTGACGACGGAGGTGGCGTGAGAAGAACAGGTCAGAGCCGAAGATGGAGATGTCATCGGGGAGGTTCCCGATGGGAATGTGGTAGTACCTGGGGCACAGCGAGGGGGACGGTCACTGGGGTGAGCACAGCTGCAGAGGAGACAGGGATCTCTGCCCGGCCCCTCAAAGCAGCCTCCCGTGGTCCCACCAAGGGGGCGGCAGCCCCTGGAGAACACAGCCCCCCCAGGTACCTGCTCATCTCAAAAGCCTGGGAGAGGCAGGTGTCCAGGTTGAGGTAGTGGCGGATCATGCGGCGGGCGGCGTGGCGCTGCCAGTCCAGGACTGAGTAGCTGATGTCATCAACCAGCCGGATGGGGACCAAGGGGAACTCCTCGAGGATGGGGATCCCGCTCACCAGCCGTTTCAGGTCCCAGTTAGACTGCACAGCGACCAGCGTGGGGCCCCGGCGCTCATCCTGCATGGAGGAGAAGAGGACGTGTCCTGGTGCACCTCTCCAGTGAGCACCTCTGCTCAGCAGGAAAAGGACAGGGATGGATGTCCCATCTCCACAGCGGGGACATCACAGCCCAGCACTCCTGAAGCACCCATAGAATCACAGAATCAGAGTGGTAGGAATCTCTGAAGATCATCTAGACCAACCTCCCTGCTAGAGCAGGATCCTAGAGCAGATCACACAGGAACACGTCCAGACCCACCTCCATGCAACCAGCTCTCCAGCTGAGCACAGGGATGGGGGAGATACTGAGGTGGCCTTGCTTCTGGCACTGTTCTAAGCAAGCCACTCCAAGTAAGACAAAGCCTTTGACCAACACCACTTCTATCCTTGACCTTCAGGCCACCAGCTGCATGCAGGCACTGTTGGAACTGGTGCACTGGTGCCTTCCAAAGCATCCTCCCTTTCCTATGTGCCTGCATGGACAAGGCCCCAAAAGAACCTTCCTCGCAGCTCCATCTCACCTTGTAGCCCAGCAGCAGCCTCTGGATGGCCCTGTAGATGGCTTTGGGGTCGGTCTCGGCACGCACCTCGAAGGTGTGTTTGTCGGGGGGCAGCAGCTCCTCGCCCGCCTTCTCCAGCAGCACGCTGCGCTCTGCAGAGAACAGGCTGCTCAGGTTCGGCATCTGGTTACTGCGCACCTGGGGCAAGGAGAACAGGGTCAGGGTCAGAGCCAGCGGGAGAGGGACCCTGGGCTGCACGGCCCCTGGGAGCTCTCCTCTCCATGTACCATGAGGTGCCTTCAACCAAGACCTGCTGAAACATGGCGGTGATGTGTGATGTGCAGAGAATGCTTCCACTGCCTGAACCCCATCACAGACAGGATTGGGTGAAAAGGGACCTTTAAAGCTCATCCAGTCCAACCCCCTGCACTGAGCAGGGACATCTGCAACTCGAGCAGGTTGGTCAGAGCGCCGGCCAACCTCACCTGCAATGGTTCCAGGGATGGGGCAGCAACCACCTCTCTGGGCAACCTGGGACAGGCTCTCAGTGGCAACAATTTCCTCCTCCTCTCATCTAAATCTCCCACTTTTAGTTTAAAACCATCACCCCTTGTGCTGTCCCAACAGGCCCTGATAAAAAGATTGTCCCCAGCTTTCTTGTAGCCCCCTTCAGATACTGGAAGGTCACAAGAAGGTCTCCCTGGAACCCCCTCCAGGCTGAACAAGCCCACCTCTCCCAGCCTGGCCTCCCAGCAGAGGGGTTCCAGCCCTCCCAGCATTGCTGGGGCCTCCTCTGGCCCCGCTCCACCAGCTCCAAGTCTGTGCTGTGCTGAGGATTCCAGAGCTGGCCCCAGCACTGCAGGGGGGTCTCCCCAGAGCGGAGCAGAGGGGCAGGATCCCCTTCCTGCCCTGCTGCCCATGCTGCTGGGGATCAGCCCAGGACATTGGCTGCTGGGGCCAGCTCAGCTCCAGCTCCTCACCCCCAGCATCCCCAAGCCCCAGCCTCCAAGGTCCCCCCTCACCTTGTCCAGCACAAAGACAGCAGCTTTGCGCTGAGAGGGGATGAAGAGCCCCAGGAGTGCCTTGCTGCCCTGGGAGCTGTGGTAGAGGTAGATGTGCCGAATGCTTCCTGGGGACAGAGCACAGAGCATCAGTGGTACCCACGGGCACCAGGTCCCAGGTGCTCCACAAGCCCCTCTCCCTGGGTGTCTTACCTGGCTCCAGGTAGGTGAACTGGGCCAGCGAGCGCATCTCCAGGTGCTCAATGTCGAAGGTTTCAGCCTCTCGCCCTGCCAAGTGCCTGACAAGCTGCCTGCTGACCATGCACACGCAGCCCAGGTGGACCAGGGCACGGAGGAGGAGTGGCACCTGCAGTGATGGGGAGGATGTGGTGGAACAACATTCCAGTACCAAGCTCCTCTTGAGTTTTTCAGACCTGGCTTAAAAACCACAGGTAGAACACACCTGCAGTGCTTCCAGCACAGTTTGGTATGATCACCCTTGCCAGTGCTGGAGATACAGAAAAAGTGTCTTAATTCTTAATTCACAGGTGTTCCTATCTAGTCCCAGGTCCCACCATCAAGGGTAGCAGCAGGTACTTTGGAGGACACGTGGGGCAGTATCTGGGCAATCTTGCAGCTCTGCAACTTGTGGTTCAGCACTCCCTGAGATATAGGCTTCAGCTGAACCACCAGATGATGGCACAGTGGGAATCCACCACTGACTCCCCCTGTTTTATTAACCCTACAGGGTTTACTAACTCTCCACCACTGCAGAAGACTCCTCCTGGATGACCTGCTGTGTGACCTAGTCCCAGAACAGTGAGGAGCAATAAGCCTTTCTTGCCTAACCACGCTTCCCTCATGCCAGTTTTGATTTTACAGACCTCTGGTACATCTCATTTTCAGATCTCTTTACCAAGCCAAAGCGTTCCTGTGTCCCTAAGTCCTACCCCTGCAGGAAGCCATTCCCTCCCTCACATCCTCCTCCTCATTCTCCAGCTATCTTTTGTGGAGACCATGCTCAGGATTGTACTGCAGATGTTTAAAGATCAAGACAGGTCTTTCCTTGCCCAGGACTGTGCTCAGCTGGGTTCTCCATATCTCCAAGGATGGAAACTCCACAACCCTCTGGCCAACCCACTCAACCACCCTTGCAGAAGTTTTTTCTGATGTTTACACAGGATTTCCCATGTTTCAGCCTCTTGTTCTCTCTCTGGGCTCACAGAAGGGTCTGGCTCCTCTCCTTTACTCCTCCCATTGAGAAGGTCCCCTGAACCCCTTCTCCTCCAGGATGAACAGTCCCAGCTCCCTCAGTCTCCACTTGCATGGCAGAGGCTGGAAACCCTCAATCATCTCACTGCCTTTTACACCTTTACAACATCTCCATGTCCCTCGTTTTACTTCCATTGCTAACTTTAATCTCCTCCCCACCAGCTGCTCCGTGATTTTACCCCATCCCACTTATCGAACGCTGTGGCCATGGACTCACGTTTGCTATGAAGATCTAGAGAAATGATGAGTTTGGGTATGGCCACTTTGGCAGAGCAATCTGAAATAAGTTCTGGGTGCTGCTTCCCGAGCAAAGAGCTTTGCCCTGCCTTGGGCGACCTTGATCCACATGTTGTAAAAGCAGAAGTTTAAGGTGACTAAAAATGGTTTCTCTCCTCATGTCCCTCTGTCGCACTTTCCATCTACACCAGTTACTTTAGTAGCTGAAGTGTCTCCACTTTATGATGCTCTTTTTGCCCTTGCAGTCTCCAGCATCTCTCAAAGCACGCTGTAGCCACCAGCACCACTGCTCACCCCAAGCTGGTCCTCCTTAGGCACAGACTCTTGATCCATCATCATTCTGTGTTGTGTTTTAGTAGCAAATTCAGTTGCCTTTATGCTTTCACAGAATCCCAGCATGGCAGGGGTTGGAAGGGACCTCTAGAGATCATCTAGTCCAGCCCCCCTGTCAAAGCAGGTTCATTTAGGCCAGGTCACACAGGAGCATGTCCAGATATGTCTTGAAAGTCTCCAGAGAAGGAGACTCCACAACCTCTCTGGGCAGCCTGGGCCAGGCTCTGTCACCCTCACAGTAGAGAATTTTCTCCCCACATTGAGGTGGAACTTCCTATGTTCCAGATTGTGCCTGCTTCCCTTCGTTCTATCACTGGGCACCACTGAAAAGAGACTGATTGCTCCATCTTTCTGACACCCACCCTTCAGATATTGATAAACATTGATCAGATCCCCTCTCAGCCTTCTCTTCTCCAGGCTAAACAGCCCCAGCGATCTCAGCCTTTCTCATACAAGAGATATTGCAGTNTCTTATTAATGTTTATAAATACATTAAGGGAAAGTGTCAGGAGGATGGAGCCAGGCTTTTTTCAGTGGTGTCTAATGATAGGACAAGGGGCAACGGGTATAAGCTGGAACAGAGGAGGTTCCACCTAAATATGAGAAGAAACTTCTTCACGGTGAGGGTGACAGACACTGGAACAGGCTGCCCAGGGAGGTTGTGGAGTCTCCTTCTCTGGAGACGTTTAATGGCCGCCTGGACGTGTTCCTGTGTGACTTGGTCTAGGTGATCCTGCTCCAGCGGGGATTGGACTAGATGGTCTTTTGAGGTCCCTTCCAATCCCTGACATTCCGTGATTCTTGTAGCCTCTGTTGGACTCTCTCCAGTAGTTCCCTGTTGCCTTTGAACTGGGGAGCCCAGCACTGGACACAATACTCCAGAGATGGCCTCACCAGGGCAGAGTAGAGGGGGAGAAGAACCTCCCTTGACCTGCTGGTCACGTTCTTCTTAATGTGGCGCAGGAGACCATTGGCCTTCTTGTCCACCAGGACTCCCAGGTCCTTCTCCACAGAGAATACAGAGCTCCACTCTTTCAATGGTGCAACCTGCTCTGCCACTCCCATACAGGTTAGGTCCTGACACTACTGTGTCATCTTGACTGAACTCCTGTCACCAGGTTTTGAGCTGCTGAACAAACCAGTGTCCTCAGAAGCCAGTGCCCCATCTGCATTTGCAGCCTTTCAGCATTAACAGAACTGGTAAATTTCATTTTGGCTCAATTGCTTTGTACTGAGCTGCATTTGGGTCCTTCTGGCTCTTCCTGAGCCTTCAAGCTGTATCCTATTCTTCCTGAAGCTTTTATAACCTCATTTTAGAGGACAGGGCATCCAGACCTATGTACGACTCCACACGCGGTGGGTTTTCCCCTCTCTTTACTCTAAACACCCCCCTTCTCTTTTCTGGTTCACACACCACAGGCTGGTTCTGGTTTGGTTTAGAGGAAGATCACCCCTCCTGCTTCAGTGCCTTCCTTCCCCAGTTTCCTAACTCCAGATACACTAAAGCACCTTTAGACCACATGCTCAGTAGCTCTGTCCACATGAGGCTGGCGACATTCCCCAGAACTCTGCTGTGCAGGGTCTTTGATTTTTGGTCTCTCACCAGGTTGTTGAGTCTTATGTGCCAGGTGTCCTCCTGTGCCACTCAGACCAGTGAGCTACCACCCAGTGATCCTCCAAAATGAGCAGCCGAGGAGTTACCTGTGTCTCGTAGACTCCCTCGATGTCCGGAGCAGAGAGGTCTGCGTTGATCTCATTGATGTGCTCCTGGTACATGTCCTCAGGGACCGAGTATTCGTACAGGTTGTAGACTAAGTTTGAGCGGGGCAGGATCCTGTTCACCTGCCGAGACAAGGGACATGTCACCTCAGGTGGCACCACTGCCAGGAGCTGCGAGGAACTGGGGCCAGAGCCAGCCCAGCTCCCAGTGCTCCTCTCTAAGGAGACCAGTGGTTTACGCTCATGCACGTTACAAATTCTCGTAACAGAACCTGCTTTCTGGGGTTAGCAGAGGGACCAGGGGCTGGATGAGGTTCATCTGTGGAGTGGGAGGGAAACACCCTGCAGGGCAGATGCTTGTAATGTCTGCTTGCAGTGCAGGTGAAGTGTCTTATCTACCACAAGCAGCTGTTTCCTCTTCCAGAGGGGGCAGGACATAGAATCATAGAATAGTTTCGATTGGAAGGGACCTCAAAGATCATCTAGTTCCAACCCTCCTGCCATGGCAGGGACACCTCCCACTACACCAGGTTGCTCAAGGTCCCATCCAGTCTGGCCTTGAACATCTCCAGGGATGGAGCATCCACAACCCCCCTGGGCAACCTGGGCCAGCATCTCACCACCCTCAGAGTGAAGAGTTTCCTCTAGATTGCTTAACTGATCCCTAACCCATTCCTTNCTGAAGTCCAGGGTTGTGGTTCTGCTCGGTATTCTGTTCCCGCCACATGAGATCCTGAACTCCACCACCTCAAAGGTCCTCACCTTCCTGTAGGCTGTTCCCTCCTCCGGCTTGGGGACGCGCTGGTTGACGTAGAAGACGCGGGGGATGCTCAGCCTGATGCAGTGCAGGTCGCTCCCGATCACCGCCCACAGCCGGAACAGCCCGGGCTGGCTGGTCTTGGCGATCTGCAGGACACGGGGCACAACTTTAGTGTTAGCAGGGAGATCAACATGGGGTCAGTGCTTGCATCTAAGCTGTGGAGCATTTAGAGGGTCTATATGGCCACAAAGAGAGCAGGGGGCTTCAAGAGTCATCACTCTCAGCACTGGAGTCCCCATGTCCTGCTACTGTGCCAGGGCACCACAGAGAAAACACTCTGGCTAAGGCTGGACAACCAACTCAGGCTGACCCTTGCTGTCAACCAAGCCACTCTGATGTCCTGGACCATCTCAAGCTCGTGCTTGCACAAGGGCTGCCTGCAGCTCTGAAGGTCTTTCTGGAAGATGAAGTAGGTGACAAGGGGCTGCGCTTAGATGGCCACATGTAGTGAGGATTGGTGAAAACACCTGGATGGGACCACCCCACCTCTGTGTTTGTATGTTGGCTGCTTCCAGGTATCACCAGAATCCTATATCCATCACATTGTGCCCAGCGCTGGGCTGGACATGCTGGAGAGAGCCCAATGAAAGGCCATAAGGATGAAGAAGGGACTGGAGCATTTTTCATGAGGAAAGGCCATGAGAGGTGGGACTGTCCAGCCTGGAGCAGAGGAAGCCCAGGGGGATTTCATCAACGTACATAAATATCTGAAGGGACGTGCAGAGAGGACAGAACCTGGCTTCTCCCAGTGGTGCCCAGGGGCAGGACCAGAGGCCATGGGCACAAACTGGAGCACAGGAGGTTCTCTCTGCGCATCAGGAGACACTTTTTCCCTGTGAGGGTGCCCGAGCCCCAGTGCAGGCTGCCCAGGGGGGTTGTGGAGTCTCCATCCTTGGAAATACTCAGCAGCTGACTAGACATGGTCCTGGGCAACCAGCTCTGGGTGGCCCTGCTTGAGCAGGGGGTTGGATCAGATGGATCCCAGAGCTGCCTCCAACCTCAACAGGTGTTTTTTGTGGCTCTGAGACTACTGCACAATGCTGCCCATGGGCTGGACTGGAGCTGCCCCACCAGCAGATCTATATGCACATCCCAGGTTCACACCAAGAATGATCACATAGGCTCTGGTTTCCATACAGACATTGAGTGAGCCTGAGGCTTTGCAGCCCCACCTGGCCTCCCCAGGGTTGACACCAGAGTGGCCCTGGGGTCAGCAGCCCCTGAACTCCATCATCTGACCACAGATGGTGTAAGGTGAGGCTTACACCCCGGGCTGTCCTCTGCTGCAGGTCCCCTCCCCGATACCTGCACGATCTGCCAGGGCAGGTCCAAGATGCTGCGTGCTGTCCTGCGTAGGTAGCTGCCCAGCCCCTTGGAGAGGGCATCACGGACCACCCCTCCCCCGGCGGCCACCTCCCCATCCTCCAGACGCCGCCTCTTCCGCTGCTCCCGACGCTGCCGTGCCTGCAGCTCCCACTTCTTCTGGTGGTAGCGCAGCCAGAC
>VYZX01021088.1:195595-213894 GCA_013401335.1 Brachypteracias leptosomus | reverse complement strand
CCCCCGCCCTCTCTGGGGGGGGGGGGGGGGTTGAGACCCCCCCAGTCGAGCCACAAACCAGCCCCCAACACTGCACCATACAGCCGAGCTCTCCACCCCAACCCCATGGCACCTGCCCCAGCTGTGAGGCCACCACCACCATCAGTGGTCCTATTTCTCCATCTCCTGGTTCAGTTTCTCCTTGCAGCCCTGAGCCGTGGGTGTGCAGAGGGTTTCAGGAGACCCACAGCTCACTCCTGGCAGCACCCAGGCTGCCTGGGTGGATGAGCATAGCCCCAGGGCATCTCCTGCCCAGCCTGCTTCATCTACCTGGGTGGTGCCCAGGGGTGGAGGTGGACCCAGGATCTCTCGCCAGGACTGGGACAGCTCCAGGTACTGGGACATCTGTTGACTTTCCTCTGCTGCAGGGACTCGTTTCCGCTTGTTTGCGATGGGAACTGATGGCTGAAGGGTCTTGGCAGCCCCAAAGTCCTCTATGTCCCCAATCTGTGAGCTGGACGTCCCCTCCGCGGGTTGGTTGGTGAGGACCTAAGGGAGCAAGGACAGCAGGAGGATGTGGGTTGCAGAAGAGCCCCACTAGCACATCCAGCACCTTTCCCTCACCCTCTTTACCTGTCTCTTGCCTTCTGAAGTGAAGAGCTCATTGATTTTTTTCTGTTTGTAGACATCGTTCTTCTCCAGGAGTTTTTTGTGGAGCCAGTCTGGGTGACGGACCCGCGGCACCGGGTTTTTCACCTGGAAAGCATCTCCAGATCACACCAAAGCCCCCAACCAAAGCCCTCCTCCTGCCCCTGCCCCACCTGTACCTGCTGCAGGGCCGCGGGAATGGTGATGATCTTCTGGATGGTGCTGCCCAGCCTCTCGATGTAGTAGTCCCAGTCCAGGATCTGTGAAGAGGGCGGAGCAGTGGCTAGCAAAGAACATGAGCAGGAGGCTCAGACGCAGGATCAAGCTGGGACCCTGCCCCCAGCACCCTGCTTTGTGGGCCAGGTTGTGCCTCCAAAGAGACCCTTGTCCTGCAGCCAGGGCCATCTGCAGGGGGGTCCCACTCACCGCACGGATGTTGAAGTCCTGCAGCGAGGGGCTCTTCAGCCACTTTCGGAGGTAGTGTTTGCGCACGCTGGGCTCGGCTTGGAAGATGGCAAGGGGGATGGCCCTGGAGAGGGCAGGGAAGCGCTTGGTACCCACCCAGCAGCACATAAACCTCTCTCCCAGACTGCAGAGACCCTCCAGGCTTCTCCCACCCCTGCAAGACCACCATGCAGCAGCTGTACAGCGTTACCCCTCACTAGTCTCACTCAAGGTCTGAGCCAGCAGATAGGTTGGAACTAGATGATCTTTAAGGCCCCTTCCAACCCTGACAGTTCTATGATTCTATAGGTGACCGCTTGGCCTCACCACACCAGTTCACCTCCTCCCACCCCACCCTTCCCCTCTTGGTTGCTCCCACACCATCAAAAGCCCTGGCCCCTCAAGATGGGGCTACCTCTCGGTGACTGGAGACCCTTCTGGTTTCTTGGAAATGATGAAGCGGCAGCTCAGCCCTGCATCCTTCACCATCTGGTCCCCCAGGAACTCTGCCAGGCGCTTGGCAGTGCTGATGGAGGTGGACTTCTGCTCCCCGTAGTCCTCCAGCTTGCGCGACATGGACCGGTTCTCCGAGATCAGCTCAAACAGCTCTGAATCAGGCATGTTGGCAGCCTGAGGAGGAGGAGAAAACCCCAAAGCTAGGAAAAACCCAATGCTCCAGTCTTGCTGCTGTCAGCCACAGTGAGGGTCTACTCTCAGTGCTGTGGCTCTTCACAGGGAACCTGGGAATTGCTCCCTGTGGCCGCTGCCAACTTGCCCTGTTGAAAAGGGAGAGTGTGGGTTTGGGGCTTGCATCAGTTTGGGCCATGGCTGGGCTGTGGCAACGCTGCTTTGTGTGGAGCACACAAAGTACTTGGGCTCACCAAGAACTTGTTGTACAAGGTCATTGGAAAATGGAAGGTTCCAACCAGGCTCTCGCTCCCTCTCACCCCCCAGTTTCTGACGTTTTCTCTGCTCTCCCCAGTTATTATACAGCTGATGTCTTTGTGCTCCTCATAAAACACTCCACAGGCAAGTGGCTCTGTCACTGTCTGCCTCAGTGAATGCCCTTAGGAACATCCATGGGGGATGAGGGCCACCAGACCAGCTCCACAAAGGATATCACTCACCCACAGCTACAGCTGAATCAAGAGCCCTTCCACTAAAAGGCACTAAAGAGCAGCCCTGGAGAGCCAAAGCAGCAGGAATACGATGGAAGTGACCATCAGAGGCACAGTGGACCACCTACTCTGTGCAAGCAAAGCCCATCCTCCCCACAGCACCCGCCCAGCTCTGACACTCCTCTGGCTTCATCTCGGGGGCACAGACGTGCTGAGCTGTGCTTACCTTGCTGTAGAGCACATCCAGCCAGTAATCGGCCACCTTGGCCACAGAAGCATAGACCTCCTCCAGGGTGCTGCCTTTCAGAAAGGCTTCGAACACAGAGGACTGGAATATCTTCACCAGCTGCAGCTCTCCCCGGCGCTTCACCTCAAAACCCTTCAGCTCAGCCAGGGACCCGTCCTCGTTGAAGACCGCGTACCTAGGAGACACCAGACCTGGCCTGCACCAAGGGACACGTCCTCCAGGATCCCACTGGTGTCCCTCCTGCCAGGGCACTTCTCCCCATGCCACCACCTAGCATGTTCAATGGAGTCATGGTGCTCGGACGATCTCAGAATATCTACAGCTGCTCTATCAACCAACTTGGTCTGCAGAAGCACCTCAGCTTGTGCCCCAGCTCATCCATACTGGGAGAACGATCTTAACTGCACTTAAGTAATGGATGGGAGGTGAGAGCCCAGGTAGGGAAATGGAGGAACATACTGGGAAGGGGTTTAGAGAGAAGGAAACTTTATTGGTTCAGACGCTGGCAAAGGGGTTCAGAGGAAGTTGGGGTTGTGCAGCCTGGAGAAGAGAAGGCTCTGGGGAGACCTCCTTGCGGCATTTCAGTATCTGAAGGGGACTACAAGAAATCTGGGGAGGGACTTTTTATGAGGGCTTGTAGTGATAGGACAAGAGGTGATGGCTTCAAACAGGAGGAGGAGAGATTTAGATTAGATGTAAGGAAGAAGTTCTTCACTCTGAGGGTGGTGAGGCACTGGCACAGGTTGCCCAGGGGGGTTGTGGATGCTCCATCCCTGGAGATATTCAAGGCCAGGCTGGATGGGACCTTGAGCAACCTGGTGTAGTGGGAGGTGTCCCTACCATGGCAGGATGGGTGGAACTGGATGATCTTTGAGGTCCCTTCCAGCTCAACCCATTCTGTGATTCTATGGATGTAGCCATCACACGACTATAGGAACACTCCTCCCTCTCTCCTTCTCTTGCTTTTTTTTTTTTCGTTTCACAGCCCTGCTGATTATTTGTATGTCTCAAGAAAAAACTTATGGCAATGTCAGCTAAGAGAAGAGAGCAGATAACCAACCCTACATCAGTTGTCCAGCCCTTCTCCCTCCTGACCACATTCCTATGGGCACAGCCATCTCTTCTCCAGCCCATGGTGCTGCCAGCCACCTCCAGGCTGCTACGCTTGGAGAGTGACCAAAAAATAAATGCACTTGCCACCATCCCCAAACTACAAGAAACCAGGAGGCCTCAGTCCTACAAGCAGAGCTTGGCATCACCTTGAGTCCTGAGTCAGGGACTTGCTGCTCACAGAAAGGCACTGACAGGAGGTGGTGGATGCTGGAGCTCATCCAACAGGGCATTAAGCACAAAGAAGCACAGAGCTGTAAGGACAGAGGGTGCTGGAGGGCAGCCAGAGCATTCCTTGACCCACACCAGGTCTGTGGGCACCTCTCTAGCTAGCGGTTGCTACTGCTCTAGCTCATGTTCCTATTCTCTGCAGAGAAATCAGTGAAGTGTGAGCACAACTCTCCTATAATATAACAGAAATGGCAAGACAGGCTCCTTCTTCCAGATGGAGAAGGAAGGAGAAACATCTAGAAGCATTACTGGTGATCTGTGAAGGCCTGAGAGATGGGAAGGCAGGAACTGGTAAGTTTAAACAGACTGGGTTGAAGGTAAGTTGCATTAGAAGTCCTCAGAAGGAAAGTCGAAGTTCTCCTGCACACCTCAGAGCCAAACAGGGAGATTGTGTCTGGTCACAGAGTTGGAGAGATGTTGTTTTGCTCTTATTTTCTAAAATTTGTTGCTATAAGGTGGCACTGGAGACGAGCGCATAGTGGGATCCAAAGATGACCTGGTGTAAGGAAGCTGCCACCTAAAGTCAGCGAATCAAACATGCTGGCAGCTCCAGGGGAAAGGACCAACGTGCCCCCCATGTGCACAAGGGAAGGAGACCTTCAACCTGTTACCCAGGGAAGTGATAATATTTCAAACTTTGAAATCTCACCTTTTCTTCAGCTTCTTGCCCTCCTCCTTGGAAGCTGGAAGGATCATGGCCAGGTATGGTCCATCCACTTCAAAAAAGATGCTGTTCTCTGAGCGTGTGACATACGTGAGGGAGGCTGAGTCCTGCAGCTCCTGGTACTGATCATTTGTGAAGCCTTCCTACAGGAACAGCCCCAGGAGAGCAGCTTCACTCAAGAGCCAGGCTGGTTCCACCAGGAGATGCCCCTTGGGCACACTCTGCCCAAAGGGATCACTGAGCACCCCTCTGAAAGCTACAGCACAATTGAGGACTCAAAAATCAAAACATCTGACCTGCCTGTTGAGAAGAAAAATATTTTGGACCCTAAAATGATATTGTTTTGTCTTACAGAAGCTGGAGCCAGCAGGATGGGTTTGCACCTTGGTCCAGTCCGGCCTTCCAGCCTGGACAGGTGAGCACACACCAGCTCTGGTCTCCTCCACACCACCCCCTCTGCTGCAGGGACATCAGAGCCTCTCCCTCTGCTCAGATGCTCTCTAGGGCAGCGAGCAGGGCCACCAGCACCAATGTCCCAAGATGGAACAGAGGCCCTCCTCCTTTGCCAGTGCTCCATCTGCTTTTCCCCAGGCTGCAGAGCTGGCCTGACTGGGTGCAGGACTCACCTTCACCAGGATGTTCAGCATGGCACCTGGGTAGGAGATTGTCACCTTCGGCTTCTTGGCATTGGTTGATTTGATGACAAAGTTCTCCGGGAAGCTGTTGGGGAGGACACACCAAATCCCATCGGTATCCAGTTCCAGAGGTCTCCTAAGGGAGGAAGGAAGGTCATTGTCAGGAGGAGAGCGGATGGTAGGTGAGGATCAGCTCTATGTCCCCCATGAAGGACTCTCCAGTCCGTTCTGCAAAGCAAATCCTCATGGTACAACAGAATAACCACAGCGGTGTCAGAAACCTGAAGGTTCAACATCAACTCAGGTGTTTATAATGTACTGCCACTCTGTCCCAGGGGCAGATGGACCTTTCTTCCCCAGCTCAGCCACACTCACCCAATCTGCTCAATCAGTTCCCTGGCCTGGGTGATGATGTTGGCTCCTGTGAAGCAGACGATGCCAGCCATTTCCATGGAGTACCAGCGAGCCCTGGGAGCAGAGGAGTCAAAGGGAAGAGCATGAAGTGCTCCCTCCCAAACCCACCTATGGAAAGGGCATGAGGACCTCCAGAGGTAGAAGAGCAAGAAACACACCCATGCTGGCCCTCAGTAGATTGTTCTCCTTGCCCTAGTTATGATGCTTCAGAAAACCTGGAAACCCACTGACAGACAAAATTCCTGTCATTTATGACCAACATAATGTCTGGCAGGAGTCTCCAGGATGAAATGTCATTGGTAGAAGCAAGAGGAGAGTGTTATTGGCAGCACGTGCCTCCATCCTGGTGCTTCAGAAGCAGGTGAAGCAAATGGCAGCCTCCCTAGGACAATCCCAGTTTCCAGAGGTCCTCTCTGGAGGACCTCAGCATGGCCCAGAGGGGACTCACCCTTTCCGCATGACGTAGCCATAGAAGGAGTTGAGGATGCACTTGTGGGCCAGCTGCAGGGACTCGTACAGGATCTCCATGTTCTTGCAGCGCTTCACTTCAGAGGCATCTCCCGTCTCCACCGCTGCAGACAGCTTCTTCTTCCACACCTGCAGGGTCAGCACAGTCCCACACATCACTGCTGGTAGTACCCAGCTGGTTGCCCTCAGTCCCAGAAGAGCATTACATCTCTAGGACAGGATCTTTGCCAGAGATCAGCAGTGTGAGCTAAACATTCCTTTTTCTTTTGCAGCAGGGGAGGAGTTGGCCAGAGACACTTTGCCACATGGTAGGAGGGACCTGCAGCACTCTGATGGGGACAACCAGAACTCAACCAGCACTGGCATTGCCAGCCATGAGGTCTGGTTAAGCAGAAGAACCACTGGTGTAGAAGCCTCTTGGCCAGCTCTGGGATTCATGGCAGAAGAGGCAGCTGGGAGGAACCACAAAGAAATGGCTCATTAATTAACTCCGCCACAGGTAGAGCCACAGTGCCTCATTATTGCCTTCAACATACTCCAAGAATAACATTCCCTGGCATGAACCTCAACCAGCAGAGAACTAGAAGATCCTCCTGGAATCAATCATTCCTTAACCCAAGCTCTAGACCTTGCTTCTCAGCTGGTTTCTTTTCTCCTTGTAGGAACAATGCCCCAGACTGAACCCTTCCAGACCAGATATGTCAGAGCAGGGACTAGCTGAGGATTTGCTAAACCCAGTGAAAACTGGAGATGCCATTTGGTTTCCGACAGCACCACAGAGGCAGCAAATGTGGTGGCAGCAGCCTCAGTGGTCAGGAGCTGCACCACGTCCTTCTCAAATAAAGGCTGAATAGAGTAATCCTTTAGGGTTTGGGTTTTCCATGGGAGATGAGAGGTCCTCAGCCTTGGCAAGACAAGTTAAAGCAGGAGCTGAGCTCAGTACCTTGTGCAGCCCCTTGAACTCGTAGCGGCGGTCCCGGAAAGCTCGCACCGTGTCCACGTAGAAAGAGTTCTCTCGCTGGCAGATGGTGGTCACTCGTTCCTCCACCTTGGTGATGTGGATCTTCTTGTACGCCTTGCGGCAGTAATCTGGTCAAGGGAGGAAGCAGAGGGAGCTTCTCAAGCATGGCTGCCCCGCTATGGACAGAGGGATGGGCACAGTATGAACAAGGAGGCATCTAAGCATCAAGCATGGGTGAGAGGGGAGACAGTCCTACTGCAAAGGGAGGGGTGGGAAGACACCAGCACAGAGAGAAGCAGCTCCTCATTATGGAGATGCAGGGATAGGTTGAGGAAATAAACTCCTTGCGATGCATGTATGGCCCATCTGCAAACCCAGGCTCTGCGCCAGACAGCTGGGTGGGTCTGCTGCACAACATCACTCTGGGTGGAGGGACAATGTAACATTTCCCTTTCGTTACCAGGCTGTAATTAGCAGCCTTCCAAAAAATGGAGCCCTTCATGTTTCAGCTCAAATCTATGGTTCTCATTAGACAAAAGGAGAAACTCTGACATGGGCACAGGAGGCACACCAGAGCCTGCTGGGATCCTGGAGAAGATGCCAAAGCACGGTTTGAGACCAGGCCCACTCTGAACTAACCCCACTGCCATAGGAACCATAGAATGGTTTGGGTTGGAAGGGACCTCAAAGATCATCCAGATCCATCCCCCTTGCCATGGCAGGGACACCTCCCACTACACCAGGCTGGTCAAGGCCCCAACCAACCTGGCCTTGAACACCTCCAGGGATGGAGCATCCACAGCCCCCCTGGGCAACCTGTGCCAGTTGTCAGCACCACCCACAGTCAAGGTTGCAAACCCACCCCCCCACCCCATGGTGTTGATTTTTTTTACCTGCCAGGCGCTTTTTCTCATACTTGGCCTGTTCCTCCCGGGAGAGCTCGTGGAAGGCGCGGGGGGGTCCCTCGGGGGACAAGGGGGGGAACTTCTCCGACTCGAGCTGCTGCTGGATGCGGTGGTACTCACTGCGGCTGGCGGGCACTGCAGGGGAGGGGAGCCATCAGTGGCCAGTGGAGATACAGGGGGTCACCTCCAGGGACTGGGCTGCACGGTCCTTGTTGCACTTACTGAACTCTCCTCTCCACTGCCAGGTCATCCGGCGCTGGCAGTTGGCACCCGGCTTGTTGAAGTCACAGGCGGCACATGTGGCCTCATCCACCATGGCCGAGGGCTGGATGCAAGCAAGAGACACATGGGGTTAAAGGGGACAGCTCTCCAAAGGATGGCTCATGCCAGGGTAGGTGCTGGGTGGCAGAAGAGCATAGGTGTGAATATCATAGAATTATTTAGGTTGGAAAGGACCTCTAGGATCATCAAGTCCAACCTTTGTTCAACATCTCCCTGGTCCCTAGAGCTGGTGCTTAGTAAGTCCTCCTTTCCAGAGCCTTTCAGGAACACAAAACCCTCCAAAACAATAGCTTTTTTGGGGAAGAGCCCTTGCTAAAGTTGTAGCTCAGCCTCTGCAGAGCTGCATCCAGGGCAGCCCGACTGAATTTCACACCTGGCCTTATCTGATCCTCCTGCCCTGAGCAGAACATTCAGCCCTTGCTGTTAAAGGGATCCAGTCAGAGGGACCACCAAAGTCACGTGAAAGACAAATTAGGAGAGACAAGGTTGATGTTACCCACCTGCAACCTGTTGGTCAGAATGATGTTGGGGTACATGGCCCCCACATCCAGATGGTAGATAAGGGGACACTCAATCCTGTTCGGAACATCCTTCAGGGAATTCAGTTTGACCTTGATTTCATCACAAACCTGTGGCAAGACAAAAAGAAGTGAAACTCAGACAGGAAGGAGTTAATTTGGTCCTTTACTCCTGCATAGGATCACCTGCCACTGACTCTGGGGAAGGACCAAAGCAGCAGCATCAGGGACTCTTCAACCACCAAAACTTTAGGTTTTGGCTTGGGCCTCCAAGGTAGGCTTTATCTGTAGGGGTACATGGAGTGAGAGCTGCTGCTTCCTTGATCAAGGACCTTTTCAGTGCAAACAGAGACAACAGCAAAGACCAGAAGTCTCCAGGCCCTGACTGATGATGCTCTCCACAAAACTCCAGGCCTGGCTTTGGAGAAGGGTGACCCGAACTTTGTAGCCAATAAGAAGCAGGGAATAAGAGGGACATGAGTATTTGGAATATCTGAGGGTCTGTCTTCTCACTAAATTCCTTCTCTGGTCTCTCAGAGCTTTGCTCCTGGTTGAACCTGCAAAGGAAAGCAGGAACCATGCCCCTCAGCTGGGGTAGAGACCCCAGATCCCTAGGCTGGGCAAAGGGACCATAGAATCATAGAATTGTCAGGGTTGGAAGGGACCTTAAAGATCATCTAGTTCCAACCCCCCCGCCATCGGCAGGGACACCTCCCACTAGAGCAGGTCACTCAGAGCCCCATCCAGCCTGGCCTTCAAAATGTCCAAGGATGGGGCTTCCTCCACCTCTCTGGGCAACCTGTTCCAAGGGTCCTGGAGGCAGTGGCTGCTCATGATATCCCTTAACACCAAACCACTCTGCAGATGCCCACAGAGGGGTTTCTTGGTCTCTCTCTCTCTAAAGCACAAAATGAACCTAAAGAGACACGTTAGAGCTGCAGCCCCAGCCTGGCAGCTCGGCCCTCCCCACCAATCCCAGCCATGCCATGGGTGACCTACCTCCTGGAAGTTGGTGACTTGCTCCAGGGGCAAGCCCTCCTCCTCCTCAATGGCGTGTCGCAGTGTCTTCTCCACGTGCAGCACCAAGAAGTCAAAGGCAGCAGGATTCTGCCGGGGTGTGGGGACAGCACTGAGCACGGGAGGGCTGCAGCTCCTTTTCTCTAGTCTCTCCCTCTTTTAGTTTAAACCCATCATCCCTTGTCCTGTCCCAACAGGCCCTGATAAAAAGTCTGTCCCCATCTTTCTGACAGGCCCCTTGAAGTCCTGCAAGGCCACAAGAAGGTCTCTTTGGAGTCTTCTCTTCTCCAGGCTGAACAAGCCCACCTCTCCCAGCCTGGCCTCCCAGCAGAGGGGTTCCAGCCCTCCCAGCATTGCTGGGGCCTCCTCTGGCCCCACTCCACCAGCTCCATGTCTGTGCTGTGCTGAGGATTCCAGAGCTGGCCCCAGCACTGCAGAGGGGTCTCCCCAGAGCGGAGCAGAGGGGCAGGATCCCCTCCCTGCCCTGCTGCCCACGCTGCTGGGGATCAGCCCAGGAGGACATTGGCTGCTGGAGCCGGCTCAGCTCCAGCTCCTCACCCCCAGCACCTTCCCCAGGGCTGCTCTCCAGCCCTTCACCCCCAGCCTAGGCTGATACCAGGGGTTGCCCTGACCCAGGTGCAGGACCTTGCACTTAGTCTTGTTGAACTTCAAGAGGTTGGCCTGGGCCCACCTCTCTAGGCTGTCAAGGTTCCTCTGGATGGATCCCTTCCCTCCGGTGTGTCAACCACACCACACAGCTTGGTGTCCTCTGCAAACTTGTGGAGGGTGCTCTTGATCCCCTATGTCATTGATGAAGATATTAAACAGCACTGGTCCCAGTAGGGACCCCTGAGGGGCACCACTTTTCACTGATCTCCATCTGGACATCAAGCCTTGACCACTACGTTCTGGATGCGACCATCCAACCAATCCACCAAACAGTCCACCCATCAAATCCATATCTCTCCAATTTACAGAAGATGTTGTGAGGGACCCTGTCAAAGGCTGGATTCACTGAGTGATCTCCACAGTCACTAGATGCCACCAAAATGTCCTGCACTAAGCGCAACGCATCACACAGCAGAGAGTGAAGCCATCTATGAAAACTTAAGGGTCTCACAACATGGACAGGAAGCAGGGCAAGGAGGGGGTGATGGAGACAGCAACATGAACCAGAAAGAGGTGAAAGATGCCCAGGAGGGGTTGAGAAGAAGCTTAGTTTGGGTGGGAGAAGGACAGAACCCCAAGGGGACAAAGGCAGATCTTCCAAGAACCACCAGCTCAAAACCAGACCCAAAGTCCCTCTTCACCACTCTCCCTGGATGTCAACAAGGTCTGGTGTACTTCTGGTATGTGACACACACGACACTTGCCCTCCCAGTGAAGCACAGGTGGCCACTGGAGGCCTCCTCCCATCCCTTCCCAGCCCAGCTCCAGCTCCTCAAGGTCTCCTGAAGCACAGTCACTGCCCAAGCCCAGCAGGGACATGCAGGAGATGTTACCACCAGTGGGGGGTTACTCCTCACCCCCGCACCCCACGAGGACAGGGTTTGGCTGTGGGCCTCTCACCATTTTGAAGCGGCAGGGGATGTCACTGCGGAAGACCCCAGACTCCAGCGCTTCCACGTGGCCTCCCACGTATGTCTCCGAGTCCAGCACGTGCCCGTCTTCTGTAAGTTTGTTGAATTCCTGCTCCTGCTTGTTGGGGAAGATGATGTTGGCATTATAGGCCTGAACCATCAGCAGTGCCTCACACAGTGTCCCAGATCCTTTTCTCAACACCTGCAGGAGAGACATCAAATCCAATTTTGAACTCAAAAAGAGTAGATTTAGATGAGATATAAGGAAGAAATTCTTCACTGTGAGGGTGGCAAGACACCAGAACAGCCTGTCCAGAGAGGCTGTGGATTCCTCATCCCTCAAAGTGCTCATGGTCAGGTTGGATGCAGCTTTGTCCTTGTCCACAGCAGGGGGAGGTTGGAAGAGATGATCTTTAAGGTCCCTTCCAAGCCAACCCATCCTGTGACTCAGGAGGTGCTGTACCAGCACTGGTGGGGCTGGACTGGCCTCACAGCCACATCCATGAGTCAGATGGCTTCAGCTGGTGACACATGTGCAACTGTGCAGTGGGAGGTGCTGCAGCCCAAGGCAACAGTGATGGGAGCAAGTGAGAAACCAACACCAACTCCTTCATACTGGCTGGAAGGAGAGCAGGCTAGGGACAGTGTGAAGACCTCCAGACCTCTGGTGCCGTCATCTCCTGACACTACTCCAATGTCACATGCTTTTGTAAGCTAAATCAAGTGGGGACAGAGGAACACTTCCTACACGCTTAGCACAGATACCTTCCTAACCATCCTCCCCACCTGGCAACAGCCGTCAGGAGATGAGGTTGAATGACCTGCACTGCAAGTAAACTTGGCTGAGCATGGAGCATCAGCCACACCTTCTTACCTAAGCCCTGTACCACCCCCCCTCAGGTCTCTTGTTCTTAAACACCTCTCTCAAAACACCCCAAGGGCTGCAGAGAGGAAGCAGCAGCCTCTAAACCCACCCTCCCCCCCAACACGGGTGGGAACATGCCCGGGCAGTGGGAATCAGGTCCGTGGCCAGAGGGTCCCTGCAGCATGGGGGACGTGGCACTTGGCCCCTCAGCTCAGGAGAGCACCCACCTCATCAGGCTCCATGGGGATGATGGTGCACAGGGCAAAGATGAAAGGATGCACATACTTCATGTACATGTAGTAGGTAGCAACAGCGTCGGACACTGAATAGGTGGCCAGGGTCTGTGGGGAAGAGCAAGAGGTAAATGAGTCCCAGCCGCAGGTGAGGGAGCAGCTCAGTGACAAGAACCTTCCCTCGCATCCCACTGGACATGCTCATGGCAGTGGGAAGAAGGGGAAGGGGCATTGCTCATATCACAGCTTGTACAGCATAATCTGTTCTCTTCCAAGCACATCCAGCTTTAGCTCTGATAACACAGCAATGTGTCAGGTCTGGATGAGAAGGGATGGGGAGGATGAGCTCATGGCACAGATGCCAACCTGCTTGGCAACCAGGAGGCTGCTCCAGGGCTTCCCTGCCCACATCTGGAGCCAATGTCCTCCTGGGCTGATCCCCAGCAGCATGGGCAGCAGGGCAGGGAGGGGATCCTGCCCCTCTGCTCCGCTCTGGGGAGACCCCTCTGCAGTGCTGGGGGCAGCTCTGGAGTCCTCAGCACAGCACAGACATGGAGCTGGTGGAGCGGGGCCAGAGGAGGCCCCAGCAATGCTGGGAGGGCTGGAACCCCTCTGCTAGGAGGCCAGGCTGGGAGAGGTGGGCTTGTTCAGCTTGGGGAAGGCTCTTGGGAGATCTTCTTGGGGCTTTCCAGTATCTGAAAGGGGCCTACAAGAAAGCTGGGGAGGGACTTTTTACAAGGGCTTGTAGTGATGGGACAAGGGGTGATGGCTTCAAACTGGAAAAGGGGAGACTTAGATTGGAAATTAGGAATAAATTCTTCACTCTGAGGGTGGTGAGACACTGGCACAGGTTGCCCAGGGAAGCTGTGGATGCTCCATTCCTGAAGGTGTTCAAGACCAGGTTGAATGGTGCTTTGAACAACCTGGTCTAGTGGGAGGTGTCCCTGCCATGACAGGACAGGTGGAACTGGATGATCTTTGAGGTCTCTTCCAACCCAAACCATTCTGTGATTCTATTTCTTGTCCCTCCAGCAAGTGATGGCTCTTTAGGATGTTTCTGATTTAGGTGCCACCTCGCACTGATGTAGATAATACAGCAAACACAGGGTGCAGCACCAGCACTAGAAGCACTTCACAGAAATCCTGTTCTTTCTCCCCATGAGCTCCAGTGCTTCCAAAGCACTGGCCGTTTGGCGAGACAGGTTGAGTTAACTTCCCCAAACCCACTGCCTTAGGCAAAAACATTTTCTAACACTTCAACTCAGAGGTTCGATCCCACTGCAGCTGCTCTGGGCTTGTTTCCCAGTTGCTTGGAGGAGACTCAGCACAGGGAGGGAATACCTGGGGCTCCTCCGTAGCCATCCGGCACATCTCTTCAGGGTCCAGCTCCACTGGGTCATAACCCAGCTTTGCTTTAGCTGCTGCTTTCAGGTTGTGACTTCCCACTGGGAGGTAACTGTCTCTCTTCACCCACCTGGACAGAATAATGAAAATACCAGTTTGTGCAGAGAAGCCAGCCCCGCCCTTCAAAAAGGGGCTTCAGGCTTGCAAAGGGGACCTCAAATGCAAAGGGGACCTCTTGCCAAGGACAGCCAAGAGCCAAGCATCCAAGTGCAGTGGAGTGAAAGGCTGCTCAGCTTTAGATGTCCTGCATCTTCACCAATGTACTTAAATCCCAACCAGGACAACCTCCACTGTCCGTATCGTCACCACTGCTCAGTCACCACCTTCAGCTTCCGCAGGAGAAGGGTCTAGAGCAGAATTGTGGTGAGGAGCAGCTGAGGGACCTGGGGGTGTTGAGCCTAGAGCAAAGGAGGCTTGGGGAGACTTTCTTGCTCTGGACAACTCCCTGAAAGGAGGTTGGAGCCAGGTGGGGTTGGGCTCTTCTCCCAAGGAACAAGCGACAGGATGAGAGGAAATAGCCTCAAGATGCTCCAGGAGAGGTTGAGGTTGGAGATGAGGAACAATTTCTTCACTGAAAGGGTTGACAAGCATTGGAAAGAGCTGTCCAAGGAAGTGGACACAGAGTGGCATGGTACATGGGGTGCCAGGGTGGAGTGGCACAGTCAGAGACATGGACCATCACACCAGCCAAGGGAGGTGGGACACATGAAAGCTCCCAACAGCCAGAAGGACAGCACTCAAACACAACTGTAGGTATTTTATATAGGTTCAAGGGGTAAAGATGCAGTTCTATGGCAGAGGGGCAGCATTTGGTACCTGAGACAGTCCATGTGGATGCACTGGGATGCTTTGTACTCTCCCTGGCTGTCCTTCTGAAACCCAATTTCCTGGTACATATCAATCCCATGAGCTGCTGCTCTGGCTTCCACAAAGGGCCTGGGGAAAGAGGCAATGTGAAGAGAAGGAGCAGAACAGTCATTTCCCCTCCTCTCTGACAACGGCTTCACAACTGCTTTGTTACAAGCTACCTAAAGGATTTTTCTTGAGATTCATCCAGGATATCTGGCCATGGGGAGAGCTTCCTGCAGGACAGAACTGCAGCGTGACCCAAGAGACAAAGCTGTTTGCTCAATCCTGCCCCAGGAGGTGGAGGTGCATGGTTCCTCTGCAGGGAGGTGGTGGAGTCACCATCCCTGGAGGGGTTCATGGTCTAGGGGACAGGGAGATGCTGGGATGAAGGTTGGACTTGATGGTCCTAGAGGTCTTTTCCAACCTAAATGATTCTATTCTCTTGCTTCCCGAGGGCTGGCCCGTGTCCCTCTCCCCAACATCCTCCCGGTCTCTTTTGACTCTCTCCCAAGACTGGGCTCGTCCACACACCAATATTGCCATGTTGACAAGGGTTTAAAGCAGCTCAGCCAAGCGGATGTGACTCGACAGCTCATAACTTCCAAGCCAATGACCACAGGATTTGGTGAGGTGCTTAAACTGGCCAGATAGTGGGCATGGATCACACACTGTCACCCCTGTGTCGAGGCTGGTACCTGACCCTGCCCCACAGCTCAGGTGACACTTTGCCAGCTTAGTTTTCATTCCTGATCTTACCAGTCAAAGAAGTCTCCATTGTACGTGACAATGATGGTGGGTTTGGTTTCCTGGACATGTTCAAACCACCTCTGGATTAAATGAGCCTAGGATGAAACAGAAGAGTAGAAAAGATACACATGTAAAGTAGCATCATCTCCTCCAAGGCAAGATGGTGGAGGCCATACAGTTTACTCCATCCTTTCTCTCTCCTTCCCACCTAGCCCAAGCCTGTCCTCTCTTGCCCTCATTACCAAGAACTGGAAGCACAACCAGCCCTGTCAGACCCACCACACTCCCCAGCAAGGCAGCCTACCAAGTGATTAGCTCTCTTTGGCCAACAAGAGCCCCCCCCAGGCAGGTAGGAAGTCTGCTGGGCAGACCTGACTTACTTCATCTGGTTCATTGAAGACACAAAATGGACCCTCATACTCTGGCTTGGGCGTAAACTCAAAGTCTTCAATATCCTCAGAGACGATCTCCCTGTTTGTGATCAGGTAGCCCTAGGGAGGTGACACGGAGGCCATTAGGAGGGCTTGGCTTGCAGGCCACCAAAACATGCTCTCCAAACAATGGAATGTTTTCTTCTTGAAAGTCAGAGCTTCTGTCAAGAGGGAACACCTGTTTGGGAGTCACCTGCTGAACCATCGCTGACCATCAGCCATGGGGAGACAACATAGGACCACAGAGTCATCCTGGTGCTCTCCAGGTTACTACTGCACCAACAATCTCAGCTGGGTACCACGAAACTAAGTTTCTTCTGCACCATTCAGACTTCGATTCCCACAGCCACACACCAAGCAGCCAGCAGCAAGGCAAGCCTGGAGGGAGCTGGGTTGGAGGGGGAACACTGGCCTGCTCCCCAGCTTCACTGCTGGAGCGTGCAGAAGACCACTTTGCTGTCCCTTACCTGCCCATCAATCATGTAGGAGATCATCATGATCTGGTCTGTCTCCGCATCAGGAAACTTCAAAGGGAGTTTGGTAGTTTCAATGTCGAAGGCGAGAACAACAGGATCCTGAGCAGGACCAGACCCGTTAGAAGATATTCTAAAGCTGACTTGAAGAACGATTCCCACCAAGCCCAGTGACAGCCCAGCAAGCAAACCAGACCATCCCCAGTAATCACTTTATTGCTTTATCAACCCATAATAGGAAGAAGTTTTCCATTGAAAGTGGTCAGGCACTGGACCAGGCTGCCCAGGGAGGTGGTGGAGTCACCATCCCTGGAGGGGTTCAACAAATGAGTAGATGTGGTGCTTTGGGACATGGTCTGCAGGTCAGGGAGATGTTGGACAAAGGTTGGACTTGATGATCCTGGAGGTCCTTTCCAACCTCAATGATTCTATGATTCTGAACCCCTCCACCCAAGCCCAGAAGCAGCTTTCCTTGGCACCCCATGGTGTGACACCAGCAGCGCCTCAGGAGCCAGCTCCTCAGGACGGACACACTGGCCGGCCACTAAACAGACAGACGCCTCCCACCCAGTGCTCACCGGCAGCTCCACGAGGTCGTCTCGGCGGCTGATTTCGGGGGGGAAGGTGCTGCCCCGGTACCGCACGTTATACCAGTGAGCCTGTCGAGAGAAGGTGTCTTCATTTAGCCTGTTGTCCTGTCACCCAGTGACCTCTCCCACCCACAGGAAAGGGGGACTGGGAAAAGGAAAGGAGACCCGTGGGTGGAAATGGAAACAGATTTAATAGAATAATAATCTTTCAATGTAATAGGAGTACTAACACTAACAGAAAGTACCCAAAGCTAGACGCAAATCTAGACTCGGCACACATCATGGTGCTGAGCTGCACGCTCCCAGCAGAAGATGCTGGATGCCAGGTGCTGCCAGCACCACAGCCCCAGTGACCATGACGGTCACAGCACATGGGAGAGTCAGCCTCAGGAGCAGGATGAGGGGTAAGACCCCCCAGGGATGGTGGCCATCGGGAGAGACCATCCCCAGCAATCTCTCCCATTTATAGTGAGGGTGATGTTCCCGGTGTGGAATCCTTTTGTTGGGCAGTGTGGCCTGGGCTTAGCACCTGGCTAAAGGGAAACTGCCAAAGACCTTGACCACTCTAAAGACCCACAGACCAGAGCTGCCCATGAGACCATAAGACAAAGTGTCTTATCAGCTTTGCTCTCACAGAATCGGGTGCTGCAGCCTTCTCAGAAATGCAGCCTTCCTGAGCAGAAAATGGGTTCTGTGATTCTATTCCAGTGAAACCAGGACAAGAGGGTTGCAGTGACCTACAGCAGGGACAATTTCTTGCAAGGCTTTGTTGGGCTGCTGGGGACAGAACTTGGCAATTAAACATGGTGCAGAAGAAAGGCTCAAACTGTGGCCATGCATCAACCATTTAACTTGTCTGCATGTCATTAACTGAGTAGAAGGCCCAGCAGTGAGGACTAAGCTTTACACATGAACTTCTTGTCACTGGCACCTTCACAAAGATCCTGGAAAGAAAACGTCCCCACGCTACCTGCCCCTCAGGGAAGCGAAGTTCTCCCAGCTCCCCCACTCCCTACTCACCACATGGATCTTCAGGTCGATGGAGAGGCGCACGTGGTAGGGCACGTCATACTCCCGCATGTCCACGATGTTGTCCATCTGGCTGGCGACCTTCCTGGAGGCCCCATCCTCCTCCATGCTGAGGCTGCCCCCACTCAGAGCACTGCCAGGAGCCAGGTGAAGGGACTGTGTCACCCCAGTGCTCATCCCTGGGGGCTTGCTGCCAGGACAGCCTCTCCCAGCTAAATCCCCCTTGTCTGAGGGCTGTGTCTGCCCAGAGGTGCGGGCAGACCCAACCCACACCTGCCTGTGTCAGGAACAGCTCTTAGGGCATCAGATTTACAAGTGTGGTAACGAGTCTAAGTGTAACGAGGCAACCCAAGAAGGCCACCAGCATCCCAGCCTGTATCAGAAATGGTGTGTCCAGCAAGAGTAGAGAGGTGACAGGGAGCTACTGGAGAGAGTCCAGCGCAGAGCCACTAAGATG